>VOQJ01019812.1:7946-20355 GCA_015052665.1 Apistogramma diplotaenia
GGGAAATTCCCGGTAGCATAAATCGCCTATTGGCAATTTTGGTGAATTTTTGAGCAAATTCAAAAACGGGAAAAAAAAAAAAAAACCAGACACAAAAATGAGGTCTAAAAACACTTTTTCTCCCTGGAAGTTCTACTTGTACCAACACCTTTTCTCCCTCTCATGCCTGTGATGTAACTGCATCCAAAAAAAAGCTTCCTTTGAACATGCTTTTATTCTGAAAAACTGAACATGCTCCCTTCTGATGAATGCAGCGATTCAGCCAAACACTAGCATCTCCTCTTTCTTGAAGGCTCCAGAAGTCCTAATTAAATGTCCCAGTTGTCTCCAGCGCTTGAAAGACACTAAATTGTTTATTCCTCTCATGGCCTCTTTCCACACCTACTTCCTGATCCCTTCTCCAGCGAATCCAGTCACCATGGCAGCTGTGTCGTCACTGTTGTTATGGCAACCCTAGCGCTGCTGCATTTGCCAATACTCATCCAGTCTCCATCCCCACGTGCCCACCCCCCACTCAGTCCCTCCCTCCTCTGGTGTTTATAAAGCTTATCCCTATATGGCCCATGGTTTTAGAGAGCAGCTTTTAAGAGGCAGATGCTGTAAACAGCGCAGGGAGCTCTCTGTCAACACTGGCTTGTCAAAGCACACAGAGTGTTGTAATATAAACACTATTGTTCCCATTTTGCTGTCTCGTGTGAGACAAAAGAAGCCCTCAGGTTAGTTTTTCAGGAACTTGGCGATAAAGAAGCCGATAGTGTCGCTGTCGGCTCTGCGGATGAGCGGGGTTGTGGTTTCCGTCTGCTCCCAGCTCAGCTCGGGACTGAACCTCTGGAGGAGGCGCAGCTGCTCAGGTGGCAGGCCGGCTCCAGGCATGCCTTCAGCACCAACATGAGGTTCCTGAAAAAGAGTTCAAACCTGTGATGCACATGCTGGTAAACTTGTACGTGCATGCGACTCAAGTGCTTTACCTGTGGCTCAAGTGAGATGCAGGGGAAGGTGTCAAGGGCCCAAGCTACCTGCTCCTCATTCTCTGCTAGAGTCACTGTGCAAGTGCTGTACACCAAAACCCCGCCTTTCTTCAGCAGCCGCACGGCCTGCAGCAACACACACACACACACACTCACTTTAAAGTAGGTATAAACCTTTTTTATTCAACTTTTTTGAGAACTTTAGAAGGACTGGATCAAATGTTTACTGTATTGGTTCACTTTTTGCCAGTAAGCACCAGGCCTTAAAAATAAATGCCTAAGTTAGCAGCCTGGCCGCTTTCTGCTCGACCTCACCTCTGCTAACTGGAGCCACTAAACTGGATCTTGCCACTATGTTTGCTCTGTTGGTGCATTTTGAAGCATTTTTAATGGGAATGTCTAAGAAAGAAAAAAAAAAGACTTGCTTTGTGATCCGGCTCTACACAAGACATTTGTGCTTCAGTTTAGGTGAGTGAAATTCTAGTGTTTTATTTGTCTGTTGGTGCCAATTAAGAGGTATCTGTAGCTATGTGAACAGCTTATGAATGCAGCTTGCTAACCAAGCATCACCTGAAAACAGTCCGCCCTTTTCATCCAAACATGCTGGTGGCCAAAATGCAAACATACAGTACAGCTTTAAGATGTCTCAATCAGGAAAAAAAGAGCCCTGGAAATAAATGACTGTGTGATGCTTCATAACCAAAGTGAGAAGGTTAGCCAGGTGTATGTGTCCCAAAACAACCAGTGAGGCTTCATTCTTGAAGCATTTTCTTTTGTAAAATACATATTTCTGATATTTGTTTCCAACGTATGGGCGCAGTATCTCCTGTTATGATCACTAACTATGATTCTCATCATTTACCACATTCATCATTCATCCCATTGAATGCGTCCACTCCTCTTGGGGGCAGTAATGAGCCAGAATGATTTTGGCATAAAACCATGGCCTGTGTTGGTGTCCGAAATCATTCACTCATTTTTATATAAATGTTATAACAAGTACAGAAATGAAACAACAGCTGAAATGTTTAAAATAGAAAAATAAATAAAAGATTTTACTATTTCATGAAAAACATTAGCTCATTTGGAATTTGATGGCAATATCATGTTTCAAAAATGTTGAGACAAGAGGAGTACAAGGATGGAAAACTAAGTGGCACTAAAAAGAAACAGCTGGAGGAACATTTTACAACTAATTAGGTTAATTGCCAGCAGGTCAGTAGTAGGCATAGGAGGAGTTTCTTAGATGGACAGAAGTTCAAACACTGCAAATTCTAGAACAAATTCAAAATCATCTTCCTCGACATAAAACTGCAAAGACATCATCTACGATACGCGATATCCTCAACAGGTTCTGAATCTGGAGAAGACGTCTCCCATGCCATCCATGAATGCAGGTTAAAGCTCTTTCGTGCAAAGAAGAAGCCAAATGTGAACACGATCCAGAAACACCGCAGTCTCGTCTGGGCCGAAGCTCATTTGAAATGGACTGAGGCGAAGTGAAGAAACTGTGCTGTGGTCAGAAGAATCAAATGTGAAATTCGTTTTGGAAAGCATGGATGCTACATCCTCTGGACTCAAGAGGAGAGGGACCATCCAGCTTGTTATCAGCGCTCACTTCAAAAGCCTGCATCTGTGACGGTATGGAAGTGCATTAGTGCCTGTGGAACTGACAGTTTGCACATCTGGAAAGGCGCTGTCGATGCTGAAAGATATTTAGAGGTTGCAAAGCAACATGTGCTCCAGTCCAGATCTTTTGCAGGCAACTCCTTACATTTTTCAGAAAGAAAATGCTAAACTGCTTATTATATCGATTACAACAGCATGGCCTCATAGTAGAAGAGTGCAGGTGCTGGAGTGGCCTGCCACTCGTATCACTAGTTGAGGACGTGGTGCATCATGAAACAAAAGAATGTGGCAAAGACGGGACACTACACAGTGATAAACATGGCTCTGCCCCAACTTTCTGAGATGAGTTGCTGCCATAAATTCCAAATGAGCTCATATTTTTTTAAAAATGGTACATTTTTATAGTTTAAATATTTGATATGTTTTCTATGTTCTTATTTGTGAATAAAATATAGGTTTATGAGATTTGAAAATCATTGTATTCATTTTTTATTTTTCAGAACTGGGGTTGCTGAAACAGTCAATCGTCTGCATAGAGGTTTGCCTTATATAAGGTAATGACAAGTAAATGATCAGTGTAATACCACCAAGGGAGGTGAGAAAAGTGAGGGTTTAGAGCTGTGATCGCACTGTGGTGTAATTTGCTGCCACCTACAGGTTAAATTAAGTTAGTACTGATGTGACATTAAATGACAAAATGTGGTTTGTGTGTGCAAAATAAAACCTACAGCATGAAATAACTTGCGTTGCAGTGGCTGGTAGGAACAAATCTCTTTGAGGCTCCAGGTGATGGCCATGTTGGGTCTCTGTCCGAGGCCACTGCAGGGAGCATCGAGCAGAACCCGGTCAAAGCTCTCAGGAGGGAAGGGAGGTCCTGGGAAATGAACAGAACTGAGCTACTGCCTTATTTATTTTGACCCCAGAGAATCACAGTTAGGAGGCAATATGATGTATAAACTGTACCTTCAGTTTCCTGTGCTGGGTCACTGCTCACAGCCTGAGTGCTGTTAAAGCAGTAAGCTTTCACGCTTTGCAAATGCAACATATGTGCATTTTGACTAATGCGGTCAATCTTATTTCGGATCCTGTCCAAGGCTATGACCTCTCCCTGTGTCACAGAGAAACAAACATATCAGAAACACCTCAAGGAGCTTTTAGAACAACCTGATAGCAGTGAATTACAACAGTCCAGCCTAGAAGTAATGAATGGATGAACAAGTTTTTCAGCACCACACTGAGACAGGATGCTTCTAATTTTAGAGATACTGTGCAGATGAAACAAAGCAGTCCTACATATTTGTCGAATGTGCAGGCTGAAAGACACATCCTGATCACAAAATTACTCAGAGGTTTCTCACAGTGTTGCTGGAGGCTAAGGTGTGCCATCCAGAGTAAATACCTGCTTAGACATCATGTTTTAAAAAGTTTTAAATATAAGAACCTCGGTTTACTCTGAATTTAGGAGGAAAAAGTTCAGATCATCCAATCCTTAATGTCTTTAAGACATTCCTGTAGTTTAACTGATCCTCTGGAGCCACTGCTCCACAAAAAGCCTAAATTACAAAGTTGTTTATCTTTATCCTTGTCTTTCTCTCACAAAATTACCGGATTCTGTTTATCAACTTTTAAATAAGACTATGAACAGTGACTTTTTTTAGTGCCATCTTTGTCATTTGCTTCTGCACATACGGGTCAGTTTAAGACAATTGCAGGTTGCCCCTGAAACCTGATATCAGTCACATTCAAACTAGCTAGTTACCACTGAGCAAAGCCTCAGATATATAAATATTCGGATCACACGAGACGTGGTACCTGATCTCCCATGAGCGCAGCAATGTGGCACGTCTTCCCTCCAGGTGCGGCACACATATCCAGGATGCGCTCTCCAGGACGAGGCCCGAGCACGTGTCCCACAACCACAGAGGGGAGGTTCTGCACAGCATGGATTCACCTCAGTTTGGGAAGTGGTGTTTGCATGGCACATACATGGTGAACAGGTCCTGTTTGATTCTGACTGAAACCTCACTGTTGCTCTTTTAAAAGTGGACCTTTTACACTATTTCTTGCTATGCTGGTCCCAGCTTATCAATCAAACGTTATATGATTGTGGCTCTAATAACAATACCTGCAGAAACACTAGGCTAGGCAGAACATCATCAAAGGAAGGACTTCGGTAAAGTGGCTCCACCATTCGGACACCTATACCTCTGAAAAAATAATAAGACAGCAACTAATCAACAAAGCAGATACTCCTTTATAGCTACTTTACAAAGTCATGCATACTTAAAAAAAGACAACATTTACTTACCTGGCAGGCTCATCAGTGCAGAAGATAGCAGAGCGATCCATTTCAGCAACGCCATTACCCACAAACACCTTCTTCCCCTGGAAGCCTGTGGCTCCTCGAGTGCACCGGCCCTCCAAGTCAGAGAAGACAGACACCACATCCCCCGCCTTCATGTCTGACAGCAAGAAAAATGGGAGGCTTTAAGGAAGTTCATCAACACTCAGCACAAACACAGATTCTTTGTCAAAAAGAAAATGCGATTTCTAGTCACGAAGTACTGGGATTACATTAAAATAAATCTAAGTATTCATGGCTTCACTATCTTGGATTCTTACATTTGGGGCTGGCGAGGATCCCCGGGGCGAAGACGTGAGCGCCTCTCAGTACAGCGCTGCCACACTGAGCACCCACAACCACCTCTGAGCTGAGCTGCTTCACAGGTCTGAGAATAGAGGACACACTGTTACAGAGGATGTATGAATGGGCCTTTTCTTTGGCTTGTTGTTATCTCAGGGTGTGCATTACTGCTTCTTTGATCTGTATCTGTGTATACGTTAAAAATAGTGGCTACCACCATGTATTTGAATTGGATACATATTTCTTGGGCTTTTACTGTTACGCTTGGCTTTTGGAGCTAGAACCCAAGAGGCTGGTGCTGATTATGATCTCCACAGAGCAGATTAAGATTTATCTGATGCATTCCTCACATACCTCGGGCCGTCAACAGGAAGAAGCAGCACATCTGTAATTTGTGGGTGTGGCAGAATCTGGACAGAGACATCCTCTACAGGCGAGCTGCACATCTGCTGCTTCAACAATAACGGAAAAGTGAGTTATCATGACTCCACCACGCTGCAACCAAATACTGCAGCACTGCCTCTTCACTCTGCTACAAGACTGAGACTCACCTTCCTCAGCTCTTCTAGCAGCCGCTGCCTGATCTCCTCCAGCGGAGCGAGGTGGGTGCTCGCTCGTACACAGGTGTATAAAGGTGGGTGAGACAGACATGTGAGCAGCTTCTTGAAACGATGCTCCGCCTCCTGGTGACCCACTGCTGCCAAAACCTGAACATGAAGAAATACAAAGCATTTATGTCTAAATGGTACTTTAATGGCACTTTCTTCTACTACTGAGAACTCAAAGCACTTAACTACAAGCCTCATTCAGCCAATAACATATACATTCATAAAAGCGCATGGGACAAACTGCAGGCAAAGTGGAGACGTGCTCAGGGAATGATAGTTAATCCTTACAGACCTCCACAATTGGCCTTCAGATTAGCTTAAGAACAGTGTGTAGAGAGCTTCATGGAACGGGTTTCCATGGCTGACCAGCTGTATCCAAACCTTACATCACCAAGTGCCACTGGACTCTAGAGCAGTGGAGACGTGTTCTCTGGAGTGATACTTGTCTGACTGCATTGTGTCAACTGTAAAGTTTTCCTTTTGGGGGGGGGGGGGGTATGGTGTGGGGCTGTTTTTCAGGAGTTGGGCTCAGCCCCTTGGTTCCAGTAAAAGGAACTCTTGATGCTTCAGCATACAAAACCTTTTGGACAATTCATGCTCCCAACTTTGTGGGAACAGGTCCCTTCCTGTTTCAACATGGCTACACACCAAAACAAAGTCCATAGAGACAGAGATGAGTGAGTTTTGTGTGGAAGAACCTGACTGGCCTGCACAGTCTCAGCTTCAACCTGATCTGATAGATGAATTAGATCAGAGACCGTGAGCCAAGGCTTTTCACGCAACATCAGTGTCTGACCTCACAAATGTGCTCCTGGAAGAATTTCCATCAACATATTCCTAAACCTTGTGGAAAGCCTTCCCAGAAGAGATGAAGCTGTTATAGCTACAAAGGATGGGGGAAATCATGTTAAACCCTATGGATTAAGAATAGGATGTCGCTCAGGTTTATATGCGTGTGAATGCATACGAGTAAATACAAAATAGTGCATCTTTTCATTTAAAAGGAGAGTTCCCAAGAACTGCATTTGCGGTCTTTCTTACCTCCTTGTTTAAGAAGACACTCTTAAGATATTCAGTCACTTCAGGCTTCAGCGAAATTCGCGGGAAAATCGACATTTCTTCTGGGGGTTTTTTTTTTAAAAACAAGCCTTCAGACTGTGCAAAGGAAAGCCAGAACACAACCCGTATTAGACGGACATCCTAACTATCAGTCTCTAGAATAATATGAAAGCTTAAAAAGGCCAACAATTCAGCAGTATTTGTAATACAGAGCAAAATCTTATTGTTAGATCAATTTCTCCAAAATTACCAAAGCTCGTATTATTTAAACGAGTCTGTAATATTGAAGACGTGCAATTCTTAAAATGAATTCAATGTTAAATCGTTTTAATTCTCTTTTGATACTCACGTCTGTGCAGTATGGAGCAAACCGGATTGTTTTGGCATACAAGTTGTGAGTACTTCCGCATACATCATAAGTCACATGACACAAGTTGAATTCATAAAAAAAGCCGTTTATTAATGTTTCTCTTTACCTAAAACTAACAGATACATAAAAAATTAAATTAAAATATTTATGAATACACAGAGAGAATACAAAGCAAACAGTTCAAGCAGTACAATTTTTTTTTGGAATACTTTAAAATCTATATTTAAAATCTATAAAAGACAGTTCTTATAACTTATTTGCCTTTATTGGAGAAACTTTACAGTCATTACAGAGTTGGTAAACTGCCCTGCATGTTTTCAGTTAAATGTTAAACTATGACTGACCTCTAACCTTTAACAGTAACTCAGTGAAACATCTCTGCTGATCTCTCAGTGAACCTGAGATTAGCTCATCATAGAAACGGTTAAACTGGGAACATTAAAACACTTATCTAAATCTATAGAGTATAACTAATTTTTATCGAGTAATGTCAGAAATAATTAAATTCTCAATTTTAAAAATATAAAAATTAAGTGAGTTTGCTATTCCATTAATAACTACATTTTTACTAAATAATTGTTAATAACGATTAGACAGTCATAAACTGTAGCAAAAACATGTTTTTATTAAATCATAAACTTACATGAGACCAGCTCCGCCCAGGGGTCTGTTACCAACAGGTAAAGTAAACTCAGTCTGTGCTGTTTCTCCACATTTTATCTGCACATTTTATCTGCAATTTGTCCATCAGGTTGCAATAATTAGATTTTATAACTCAAATGTAAAATTAGGATTCAGCTTCATCTTATAAAAATTCAAGTTGAGTAAACGATGACAGCAGACAGTATAAAATAAATATATTTTACAACATACTTTAATTCTGTCTATGATTATGACAACGTGAACCAAGCTGATTAGAATGACTCGTCATGCTCCACACTGACGTACAATCCTTGATTCACTGGATTAAAATCGACGCGCTGCTCTTTATTTACCCGTAGCCATGGCGAGGTTACGGAGCTCCATTGATGGCTTTCTTTCCTTCGTCACGTACGCGATAACACGAGAACGTTTTCATGTGTAAAAGATACGTTGTTTAAACGCGTTTCAGAATGGGGCTTTTTCGAAAAACAACACAGTTTCCTCTGCTTTGCTCTTGTGTAAACGGGCCTCAGACATGATTGAACCAACTCTGATATGGAACGGAAAACTCAGAGTTGATCAACTCAGTTTGTTTGTTTGTTTGTTTGTTTGTTGAACTTGCTTTATGGTGGCACACTGTTGCCTGCAGCCAGTTACTTCTCGACTGACTCAAACTTCTAATAAGTTACATTTTTGAGATAATGAAATATTCACCGAAAACAAGCTTTTTAATTTTTTCCGCTTGTTTATTTTATTTTATTTTGCTAGGGATTTTAAAGTTAGGAAATTTATCGGTTAATGAAATTATAGTTTTTAGCCTATGGATATAAAATATTTCTAATAAAACAAAAAGATTAACAAAGCAGAATTCAACAACAACAACGTCACAAACATGCCACGACGCGTATACGTCATCACGTAACCGGAACATAACTGAGCAGTAGGATCTGCTTTTTTTTTACTGGACAACTGGCAGCTAATGGGCAGAAGAAGAGAAGATAGTTGGAGAGGTCTCACAGTTCAGCTCTGTACAGTCGGGTTTTATTTGTATGTCTTGTGGAGGCTTTAGTGAGACCTACTTAATAAGTCGTCGCAGTACTGTTTTAGCTCTCGCTTTAGCTTCACAGCGTAGATGTTTTAGATGGAGTTTGCGCTGAAAAGGTCGCTGAGGTGTTTTGTGGACCAGAGCTCTTTGAGCTAGTGTTAGCTAGCTGCAACCAGCCGTAAACTGCACGGTGCGGACCAGAGAGTGGAGCAGCGCGGTGCTGCCGGCCGCTCTACTCACACAGGGACGGACATCGGTATTTACGCCTAACAATGGGTCTCATATTCGCCAAACTGTGGAGCTTCTTTTGTAACCAAGGTGGGTGTCGGTGATATTGTTACAGCTCACTAACCTCCCGCCGGCTGCTCAACCGGGGATAATGCGAACTGTTAGCCCGTTAGCATGAAGAGAGCAGCCGGGGAGCCTTAACAAGAGATGGGGGAATCATTTCGCTACATCTCCTTGTTTTTTTTTTAAACCTCAGTCCTGCTAACTGAGCTGTCTTTGTTTAACTTGTAAATCACGGCAGCCATTTAAACTACTCTATCGGTATGACACCACCCACCACTATAATAGTTAATCTGTTTATCAGCCGACATGGATTACCTTAAGAGCCTGTAGGATCGTAGTCACCGAGTTGTCAATCAGCTTTGACTCACTGGCCAGGACACGTCGACCTTACATAACTTTTCCTTGACTTTCTGGAAAGATGTTTATTGTAAATGTAATGTATTCATTTAGTTGTGACTCCGAGTGTCCACTTAAAACAATGGAACAACTCTAACTAGTCTTTTACTCTTGTGTTTGTGATCAACTATAAAGCTGGAAAACTACATTATGCTTTAATTTTTAGTCATAAAGTATGGCGGACTGAGCTGCCAAAAAAGCTGTAATTTGCTCTTTCTTGGAATATAAATAAGCATTATTTTGTTGGTAATAAGGACTGGGAAGTGAAGATGATTAATGATGGATGTGCCTATGTTTGCCTATACAATGTTTATTTCATGTTTGATTCCAGTGGTCAGCATTTATCATCTGATATGGATTAAATTTTGGTCTTTTTGTCTATGTCGTATTGCTTACTGCCTGGCCTTGAGTATGGCAGGCGCCTACTTTCATCATTCCCTAATGGATTAAACTGTTCCCAATGTCAAGTTTCGCTTACTTAAAGGGATTGTGGTGTGGTTAGGGTGAAATTGTTGGGACACCAAGTAGCAGTTAAATGCATGTAATAATCACCGTGTAATAATAGTGGCAGAAACGTGACTGAAGACATAATGAATGCTGTATTCTGCAGTTTTTCTTTGTTTAAATGTTTCCTTGTGTTAGTTTTACTGACTTTTATAACTGCTGTAAGAACATGTTTTATATGTATGTACTTCATAAGTATATTTTGCATCATGTGGTGACCTCTGTGTGACAAAGCATCAAAATTTCATGATGATTTTTGAGAGTTAATTTGAACTTTTTCCTGCTCTAAAATGGGCGTTTGCGATATGATTGCGCACACAAGGATGAGTCTTCCATGTGCAGTAACAGCAAAGAGTCTGTGTTACCAATTTTTAACATTTTCCTGTGTTCTTTGGCTATTTGATAAACAAATGTATATATTTTTCCACTTTGGTGGGTGCCAACAATTTATTTATATCTCCTGTAATTGTGCACTCACAATTGTCACTATATTGGCTCTTTTAAGGAAGTGATGCACATGTAAAATCTTTTGATGACTTCCTTCCTCCCTGGCAGCCAGAGGCCTCACAAGGGCAGAAAAGTTTAAATATTGTCCTTAGGTATTTTAGTGCCTACGTGTTGCCTCTGATTCTGCATTTAGCCTGTCATATTTACACCCGCCTCAAAACCCTTACTGTTGTTCTAGCTGGTTATATGAATACAGTAGGTCCGAGTTGGTTTGTTTGTTTGGGGAAAAGTAGGTCAGGAAGAAGCAAGCGAGGGTGGAAGGACATCGAGTTTTAAATATCATGAATGCCTTTTGTGGACTGAATCCAGTCTCTTTTGTCTTTCACTGTATAATGTCATTAATTTCCTTTTTCATTGTTTTTTTGTTTTGTTTTGCAGAGCACAAGGTGATCATTGTGGGACTAGACAATGCAGGCAAAACCACTATTCTCTACCAATTGTAAGTACTTTTATTTTAATTTTTTTCAACCTTTGTAGACATTCTTCTTGTATGTGATTTAAAGTTGGAAAGACACAAACTCAATCTTCTGTTTCATTAAGTCTAATGAACGAGGTGGTGCATACATCTCCCACCATCGGAAGCAACGTGGAAGAAATAGTGGTGAAGAACACACACTTCTTGATGTGGGACATAGGAGGGCAGGAATCTCTCAGGTCCTCCTGGAACACCTACTACTCCAATACAGAGGTGAGAAAAGCATTTCAAAGTCTTTCACACTCTCCGGTAGCCATGCATTGTCCAGCAACGGTTTTCTCCCCAAGCCTGGCAGCTGGCGTTTATACAGAACACAGACGGCAGCAGGGGCCGCCCAAGTCAAAGGTCACCCGTTTCACAAAGGGGCCCATCTGAAAAGCAAAGCTTAGGGTCAGCTGCCGCGGTGAAAACAACAGCAGCTGAGGCAGATGTGTATGAGAACTTAAAGATTGCTCTCTACGATATTCAGTAAAGGTTTATGTTGAATTTGACTGTTTTCAGAATTTAAATATAGAACCTGATTCCTCATCCTTTGTTCCCTGCAATACAATGATGTTATAATTGTTTATAAATTAATTTATTGTGAACAATGGTGAGGATGTTCTGTATTTCCATGGGAGCATTCCATTATACTAAAATATATCTTTGTGTATTCACTTGCATCTCCTAATAGCACATCTTCCCTGTGAGGTTGTGTTCAAGATTCTAAAAAGACGTGTGAGGGTGGAGGAGGTAAAGCTGTCAAAGCCTCAGCTCCTCCTCCTCTTCTGGTGATGGTAAATCTTGTGCTTTGTGTGGAGGTGCAGCATTAATACATCATGCCACTTGATTAATGACATTATTATACACCTGGGTGTCCTCGCTCTAAGCTGGTCCACAAGCCAACCTGTTCCTCACTGAACTTGGCTTCTAGGAATTAAGGAAATGGAGGTAAAACCTATGAGATTATTGTGATGTGATTATTATGGAAAGGTGAGTTAAACTGCTGTAATATTCAAGTGTCTTTGCATTAAACAAATGGTGTTTTGTTGTGGATAACGGTTACAGTAGACTTTCCAGTAGTTGCAGGTCTACAGTAATAACTTGTATTCATAATTTCAGTGGTCATTTAACACCCTGATTATGCTTCGTCATTCTCATGTTGAATAACATGTTGATCCATGGCTTCTTCTGAGGGTCGTTGCCTTGGTTCTGATGGTGTGACTTTGGGCTTTTATCATACAGAGACACTTTTTTTTTTTTTTTTTTTTATTCGAATGAGGCTATTAGCA
>VOQJ01019812.1:39099-66752 GCA_015052665.1 Apistogramma diplotaenia
GGAGGGGGGAGGTGCAGAGGGGGGTTTCTAGTCTATAGACGCTGTTAGGCGGTTGGGTTTTTGGGGGTGATGTTTTTTTTTGTATCTGGTTTTTTTTGGGGGAGGGGGGGGGGGGGGGGCACAGATTTTGAAATGTGCTATTTTGCTGTGTGGCACTTGCTCAGGTCTTTTGTCTAATGTTAGGATGAGCTGCTGGCTGAGCTGGAGGAGCTGGAGCAGGAGGAGCTTGAGGAAAGCATGAAGAGTATGGGTGGACTACCCAGTGTTCCCAGCTCCAAACTGCCTTCATCGCGGCCCAGTCAGCGCGCGAGTAAGTTTCTCACGAGCAACAGATTGTAAACATTATGGCCTCTTTCACACACTTGCCTGCAGACGATTACTATTTAGAAATGTCAAAAAGAGGTTAATACTGCCTCAACTTTGAGCAGGAATGCAGCATTTTTAGAAACTTTTAAAAATGGTCTCCTGAAGCTGGTTATCAACTTAAGTTAACCCAGGCTTTATTCTGTATCACCAAATTAATGCACGCTCATAACTGTGACAGAGCCATACACGGTTTGCACTTCATTCAGTGGTTTTAGTAAATTTTATTCTCTCAGCTGCAGACTCAGTGCTGTTTAAGGGTTCGAGAGTAAAGATTAAATATAACAATACAATTCAAACACAGACTTGGTCTATGTAAAAATTTAATATTTAAGTAATCTCAGTGTAGGGCTCCTGTTTTAGGATCATATGTTTATGCTCATAGGACAATAAAATTGTAAAATTGTTTGCTGTCAACAGGAAAAAAATGAAGGAAAAACATTGGATCTAAGAATCAATGCGCATTATAGATGCTCATCAGGGAAATGCAAAGACTTTAAAGACAACTGAAAAACTTTTGGCCCACCTGCTCTCCCTGCAGAGCTCTGAGGGATTTAGCAGAAATGGTGACATTTGATTGGTCATTAGGTGGTGATTTTGTACATGCTGATTTATAATCTGGGACCTAGCCTGCTCTGGAACTGCTTAGGTCTGTAGCACAAGTTACCATGGAGATTTACCCCAGTAAGAAGTGAACCACCTTTTGTTGTACAGAAAACGCAGGGTTAACTCTGAAGTCACCTGGATAAGCCAAAATCCTGCTTTGTTGCACAGCCCATAAATCCTTTAAAGGATAAAAAATATTATTTCTGTCATGAATAATACAATCAGTCACTAGCCTGCAGTCTTAATCCTAATAAATCTTCCAAAATTAGTCAGAAGCAGTAATTGCTAATTGTTTCCTACTGTTTTACAGCAACCAGGAGAAAAGTTGAAGAGGAAGACGACATGCGTATGTTGGCATCATGGGGAACTTAAGTGCACCAAGACAGCTTCTGCCATAAAGGCAGTACACACAGAACTATATAAATATATTTTTCTCTCTTTTTAATTTTTTCGTTAATACTGTTGTTGATGGCATTTAGGGAAAATGAAGAGCAATATATCATAAAAAAAACTGTCTGCTTATCTGCTTCTCACCACCATACTAGTAATATTTGTCAAGAAATTTAAATTAGTAAGTGAAGGAGTTAATTAAATTTTTTTGTTCCCACGTGTTTTTACTTTTTTCTTTCTTTAAATGGAATTGTATGGAAACTTGTTTCCTCCACTGAAGACATAAATAAATAAATAAATAAATAAATAAATAAATAAATAAATAAATAAATATTTTTTTCCAGCTGTAAATAACTTCTGATTTGGCATTAATGTTGTAAATACAGGTTATTGCTTCAACACTGTTCAGCAATAAAAGTCTCAGATGTCTCACTGTGTTTTTTCTAATAGTTATTACAGTTTTTGCTGTTTTTATAGTTGTATTTTTGATAATATATTGTATAGTTGTAACTTTATAGAAGGTTGTTTTCGCTACTAAAATAAAACTTACATAGTTACATAGTAACGAATATATGCAATGGTTTTCGACTGTGTACATCCGGTTTTATGCCATGCTTTTATTTTTAAAATCCTGAGCCGGAAGTAACGTATTTGCATTCAGGTTATTCTGTAACTTCTGTCATCAAGTATTTCGGCGAACTAGCCGCCCAAAGACAAACTAAGACTACGACCAGGATTTAAAAGGAGCATGGACGCAAATAAACCACTTCGGACTTCAGGTGAGAGTCGAACTGCATCACAAATAAAAAACTAAGAAACTTTAGTGTGTTTGAGTTATCAAATAAATGCAGGGCGTTTCCGGGATTGTCAAAATTAGCATCAAGTTAGCAGTTTCGAAGCTAAACGTCCAAACCGGATTTTGGCACGTTTCACTATGACTACAAATCACAACTAACACGTAGTTAAGATTGTAGTAAATTCTCTATAACACAAAGGCTACGGGCAATGTGACTTGAACTGGATGTTATCGATAACTGGAAGCTGAGTTTCCGCCTTAGTTTATTATTTGAAACATTTTCTTTTCACAGTAAATGCATTCAACATACAGGGGGTTCAGTACATCAAAAATAAAACAAAAAGTAGGCCTGAAGGTTATTTTAGTTAAACTAAAACTATGCGGAAACACATTTTCGATAACGACAAAAAAATAAAAAAACGAGACACGGAGAAGTAACTTAAACATTATTGTGAACCTACAAGAAAATAAAATACAGGAAGTTTCAAAATTTGGGTCACATTTGTACAACGCAACCAGGATGCATTGCTGCATCTGTCGGGAGGTCTACGTGACTGTGAGTCAATTCCCTTCACAGCGTGGGGAGAGGTTGACCTGGAAGACGACATGTTGGCATGAGGGAAACTTTAGTGCACTAAGACAGCTTCTGCCATAAAGGAAGTACACAAAACTATATTAATATATTTTCTCTATTTATAATTTTGTACAGCATGGTGTGAAGGGTGTGAAAATACAAAATAAAACATCTATTTATTTGTTATCATCATAAGTGACCGTGCAACTTTTATTTATTTTCCTTTACAAAAGCAAATTATATTATGAACTATATTTGTTTTTTAACACAGTTTTATTCAATTATTTACGTACAGGCAACTGCATAAATGTATCTGGAAATAAATAAAACTATATATCAATATGTACTCTAACTGATCACTTAGGTTCACCTTGCAAGTCCAGGTTGGATCCTTTTTTGCCTTCAGAACATATTTCCTTGTGGTATCCATTCAACAAGGTGCTGGAAACATTCCTCTGAGATGTTGCTACTCACTGGGTTTTTTTTTAAACCATAAGGATGATTGTGTGAGGAAAATCTCAGTAGATCAACATTTTCTAAAATACTCAGAGCAGCCTGTCCTTCACCAATCCCCCTGCCACATTCAAAATCATATGAATCACCTTTCTTCTTCATTCTCATGCTCAGTTTTGAACTTGAACAGGTCGTGTCAACATGTCTAAATGCATTACATTGCTGCCACGTAAGCGATACTTAGATATTTGGTTTAACGGTTGAACAGGTGTACCCAACAAAGTGCACAACTTCCTTGGAATGAGGCTTAAAATTAGGTATATTTTGATATCTTTAAATGTACTACTATCCAGTGGTGTTCCTAATGGGATCCAGAGCCAATAAGTAGATTTTACCTAATAAAGAAAAGAAAATTCATTAATTTTTTGTTAGAAATAAATATAATAACCAACCAAGCCAGTAATACTACTGCTACTAATAAAAATGAACGTTCTACTTCATACTGACTCTGGCTTTTATGATTTTACGGAGCGTAGCTGGAAATGCCTCTGGACCAGACGATGAGGCCAGGAAGGCGGCAGCTGAAGCCAAGGAGTCCAACCGTCTGTCTGAAGTTCGTCTGGTGGTGTTGGGATGGAGGTGGCCGGGGAAGAGTTTGACGGGCAACACCATCCTAGGCAGGGAGGAGTTTCACCTGGAGCGAGCTGCTGAGTTCTGCGTCACGAGGCAGACGGAGGTGGAGGGGCGGCAGGTGACTGTGGTGGACACGCCAGGCTGGTTCTCTTCCCAGGATACCCCACCTTCCTATAAACAGGAGTTAGTCAGGGGAGCCTCTCTTTGCCCTCCTGGTCCACATGCCTTCCTGCTCGTCATCCCTGTTGGCATGTTCACAGAGGTGGACCGTGCTCGCATCCAAGAGCACGTGAGCCTCTTCGGGGAGGATGTGTGGAGGCATACAATCGTAGTGTTCACCTGGGGTGAGGTGTTGAAAACTATCTCCATCGAGAGGTACATTCGTAGGGAGGGCAAAGAGCTGCAGTGGGTGTTGGAGAAATGCAAGCGGAGGTACTTTGTTATTAATAACTGCATATTTGGGGAGCATCCGCAGGTAGGACAATTGTTAAAGAAGGTGGAGAAGATGGTGGCAGACGAGGGTGGGCACTACAATCCAGAGGAGGCAAAGGAGAAGAAACCTTTAGATGAAAACCAGAATCCACCCAGGGAGGCGGAGGAGCTGGGAGCTCGACCTAAACAAAACTCTGGACTGGGTTTGTCAAAACCCAGAGAGGTGGAGGCGCTTTCAAGTGAGTGATGAGTTCATGAGTTTGGCTCATTACACTTCTGTCAATTAAAGATTTCATGAAGTTCATTTGAGACGTTATAGCAGCTTCTATAAATATTTTCCTCATTATATTGGCTCATCTAACTGCTTGTATGTAAAAAAGGGAACCTGCACCCGACTATCACCTGACTACACAGTTTGCTTCAACACTGAGTAGTTTTATACATTTTTTTATGGCAACTGTAGTGTGATGACTGAAAAGGGCGACTAAGCATGCAAGCGTGGTTGGTCCCTGCAACTAAAGCAGTGTGTGTTACTTCAGTTACGAGAAGTTAGTGCATTTTCTCATTATTTCTGACCTGATAAATCACAGTCCTGGTGATCTTCTTTTGGTGGGCACCAACATTTTCTTTGTGTAGAAACAAGCATACAAACTACAACAATAGAGGTGTGGGCTGCAAAACTAAAACTAAACATGCAACTAAAACATGTAGTCAGGTGATAATTCTTTGTGGGTTCATCACTATGAAGAGTTTAGTGCTTTATTTATTTGTTATACATTGATTATCACTGCTTTAAGGGACGTATTACTTCACAGGGCCTTTAAAAGCAGTCCTGTTTGCCTTGTTTCATCCTATCACTGCTTTGTAGTCTGTGTGTGTGTGTGTGTGTGCGCGTGTGGTAATTGTAATCCCTTCTGCTGTTTCCTTATAACTGGAGAACAGGAAACCCAGGGATGCTCTTTCTTTTTAAATGCCCTTGTCATAACAGTGATGTTGTAAAAGTGTATGAAAATGAATGTTGTAAATTGGATTCTCGTTATAAACACTGTGTGTTTGGTTCCAGATTAACGAGACGCTCATGGCTGACGGAGCCTCTAACTCACAACTAATGGAGCCTGTTCCTTACTGATCTGATGGCAAAGCTGCTTGTGTGTTGAAAGGAAAAATTGGTAAAAACCTGAAATGTCACCATATTTTAAAAAACATCAATGTGATGTATTTATTCTTTTATTTTTTTTAAATCAGTCATGGACGTTCTTGATGAGTTTGCTGTGACATAAGATGCCTTTTAAACCCTTTATTTCACACTCTTCAAAGATTTATCGCCACGTTTTTACCCAGAATGAAACGGATTGATGTTACTAGGTTTGCAATACTGTGTTGAGGGTTGTGTGATGAGAAGCATGAGTTGCTACATGCATATTGCTAAACCTAGTGTGTACACTCCTTACGAATGGCAGAACTGCACTACTAAATTGTCTCTGTAATATCCTGTTGATGACTGCTGGGAAATGCTTTTCAGACGATTCCCGTTTGTTATGACCAAACTGTAAATGGTTTTCTAATGTTGTGTTGTTTATTACTGTTTATTGAGCAGTTACGGATGTGTGTTTTTGTGTGTCACCTTAAAGCAGTGATCTCGTTTGTTTTAAATACATTTTTTAGATGATTACCTTGTGGCAGAGGGATACATTTTAGGAAGGAATGACTGAGTATACAAAAATCAAGGGGATGGTTTAAATCATTTTTCATCAAAAAGTAGATGGTGACTAATTTAGGATTCTCAGTCGTTAATTATCTGCTAGCATATTATGGTAAATATCTTTTGGGTTTTGTAAAACTAGTGAATCTCAAGGTGTTTTATTTGGTTTCCAGTAATCTGAGAGGAAAGAAGGTCAAAATTTGGTAACATTCAAAAAAGTAGGAAGGTGAGCACTAATGGTACAGTCACACTAGGAAAAACAGTGTTTAGGGAGAGCAGCACGACCAAAGTGATTCCAACCGTGTGAGATGAACTTGTGATGTTGTTGCCTTTGAAATGGTGGCTTCAGTTGCTGCTCTCAAAGCAGCTTCCCCAAATTTCCCTAACTGCTTTTCCAGTTCAGGGTTGCGGGGAAGGCTGGGGTCTGTTAGTGCATGCATCCACCATTGCAATGAAACACTGCACACACAGGGAGAACATGCAAACTCATGCAAAGAAAGGCCCCAGCCAAACAGTGCTACACTACACCATGTTGCTCACTGAAAGGAAATGCTGACTTGTTTCCTCAGATGTTTTTCTTTTTTTTGTGCCTTAAGGATATAAACAGTGATTTTTATGAGAAGTTCAGACTTTAAACATAACTTCTGTTGGTTTACAAGAAAACTCCACAGTTCTTTTTGTTTGCAGAAAAACACAACCTGGTGTAGCTGTGCGATCGTGATGCAAGAGTCACAACTGTGTATACCCGGCCCCGTCAGATGAGCAGCAAATAGATGAAAGGGTATCATATTGTGCAGGTTGGCCACTTCTGAGACTCATTTAGTGCCTATTCAGGGTGACCTTAACAGGACAGCGTTTGCTCTTCTTATAGAGATGCTTAAATCTCTCCTCTGTGAGCTTTACAAACTTTACCTTAGTCCTCCCTGTTTGACCTCAGAGCTGCCAGCATGCCTGTGTTTATGGGCCCTGATAAGACCAGCAGAGCTGCACACAGCTTGACTATCAGCCTTGAATATGTCTCTCTTTCCCCACAGTCATATACCTGGCAATATTAGAGTTTTATTCCTTAGGATGTTGATGGATTCACTTTGGATTGACCTTCATGCTTTTAGGTACTACTAGGGAAGGAGTGAGTTTAAAAGTTGGCCTACAGTCTTTTGTTTTCTGTAAATGTCACAGGTCAGGCCTCATTTTTGGCTATCACAGGCTTGAGTTCGAGCTGGATTGAAAATGGCTTGGTAGGAAACCATCAAAGCCACCATATTAACCAACTGAAATGAAGCCCTTTGTCGTGGGAATGCTGTGTATATGCTGCAAGTCTTTTCTATGGAGTTATAGTCAGTAATGAGTACAAAACACTCATTGTTGTGCTCTCAGATACACACTATACTTGTTTAACCCAGTTTGGGACAATGCTGACATGGTGGTTGACATTTCATGCTGAAACCTGATCTGATAACCGATCTGCAGGCGGCCGACTGCACCACAAGCACCTGAGGAAGAGAGATTACAGATTACTTTACAAACACTCCTACAGCTGTGAGTTAGTCTTAGTTTGATGTCTCTTATGTAAAGAAGGAAACAAAACTGGCTGATTTATGAATGTGCGGGACGCTGTCGCGAGGCTTCGATCCTGCTTTTTCTCTGATGCATTTCTTGGTCCAGCATGTGAATCCAGTTACTCTTAAGTAATTCATGAATGAAGGGTCACCTCTTTGCACTCCTGTTACACTGTGTGGAATCAGCTGTAATTAAACGAGCTTGACTTCTATGAGAGCTACACTGTTTCTTCTTCTTCTGTCAAATAAATATATGTATTGGAATCTACTCTGTCTGCGGACTGTTTCCTGACAGTTTTATTTTTTTAATTGTTCTACAGTAATTTGTTACATTTGATATTTACTGGAATAATAATAGAATAATAATTTCTGCATAAGAAAGAAATTGAGGTGCCCAGGTCCGGTCGCTGCAGAACAAGCCCAAATCATCACCCTGTAACCATTGTGCTTGACAGCTGCTAACTAGCAGATGATTTATTTTGTTCCCTCCTGATGTAAAACTGAAAGAAGGCCTGCTTTCAGGCAGCAGCAGTGGGGTTTGGTTTCGGGGGGTTTTCTATGGTTTGCCCACTAGATGGAAGTAAAGCACCACAAAGGTGAGGTTTACGACAGCAGAGGCATGATTCATAGCTGCGGTGTGACCTTGGCCACAATAGAGCCATTAAGTTGATTTGATGAATGTAATTGCTGGCTGTCTAGCTATTAACACCCACTGATTACTGTTTATAGGTTCAACATGCAGGGTTTGTGTTTGTGTAGCACACTCCATTGATTCCTCAGTTCCTCTTTGACTCAAACACAGCTCTCCTTGTATTTGATCATTTTAATTCTCTTATTGTCCTTTGCGCAACTGAACCGGCCTCTGTAACAAACAGCTTAAGCCTGACACCTCTGCCTTGCTCGGTCACTAATATTTCACCCCTTCCTCAAATCTTCATCGTGCCCATTTTTTTTGCTTCTAGCTTGCTGAGCTTGTCTCCATCTCCCCTCTGCTGTCTTGTTTACTCAGCTTTCTCTCTGTACTTGCTGTAGAGCTCCATCTCCTCAATCTGCAGTGAAGCGTTTCCAAAATCTACCCAGCCCAAGGATTTCACGTAAACCGAGCACGTAGCAATTTTCACCGTCATGCTCTCTTTCAGGGACGACATGATTTGAACACAGGTGTCAGGAGACTTCATGGCCAAACAAGCTTTCAGATGAGTTACTCGGTCAGCAGTTGTTAGTTGTTACAGAGTCGTCTGCATCTTTCATGCAAACCACAGGTGACCACAGCAGTGTTAGCAACCTGAGCGATACAAGGAGGTTTTTGGTGCAGCACCTTCTTTCCAACTGATTTCACCTGGTGACAGCTACACCTTGAGCATCCATATATATTTCTGAGCTTCTTTCAGATTTGGTTGACTTTATATGAAATAACCCAGAGCACAACATGGTTATTTCTAAGAAATTTGCTTGCAGAATCCACAAGAAGTTGGACATGCATCTTTAGACAAAAGAAACATATGATTTGGTGTACCACGCAAAAGAAACATAAGTGTGAATATTTTTACCAACATTCTTTATTATTTCAAATGTAATCAAAACAACAGGAGTTACAGAAATTACAGACAGCTATGATAATTTGTGATTTTGAATCTTATTGTGTGCTATGAAAGTGTCATGATAAGATAAAACAACATTACAGCGAGACGAAAACTCCAAATCTCATTTCCTTGTGTTGAGCTCCTGCAACATTTGCTGAATCTGTCACTCAATGTCATTGAATCCAACTTATAAGAGAACAAACCTATCTCAACAACACAACTATGCTGCTTTTGTTTATAAAAGTGGGAGTGAAAGCCATCACTCCAGTGAAGCAAGTGAAGACTTTGCTGCTAGAAAACCACCTATTTCCACCATCACAGCGCTGCCAGAGTATGGTAATGTTTGTACTTGTGTGGCAAAAGTCCCATAATATTTGATAATCTGATCATTTTGCGCCACTTACAGTAGTAGTTCAAATCAGCCCAGGCTGTCTCATTTTAGGACAGTCAAATACAACTTACATCTGTGTCTATGCACGTCTTCTCTCACAACGTCTTTCCAGCCTGTCTGACTTGTGTACGACAGTGCTCTTCAAAATAAAAGAATTGTAAGCCTCTGGCATAACATTTCTCATCTAGCAATGCTGTATGATCGAAGCATTCTTGGTCAATGCAAACAAATGTAGCCAGCCAAATCCTCAGACTGCATTTTCACAGCGATCATAAAAACACTTGCAGTTTCAGGTGGCACTTTACAAAAAGTGGATGTTTTGATCGCTCTCAGAGAGCATTTCTCCACAGGGATCGATTCTGTTCCCTCCATGCCCGTTTTAAACACTGCTATGAAAACAACGTAGTGAAGAGTCCGAATCAGGGGTTTGGACTTTCAATGAGACCACATCAGTGTAGTTCGGAATAGGGATGTGAATAAGCTTCTATCAGCATCTTTGGGTAGAAGACTTTAGAAGATGAAGAGTTACAACAAAACTGATATCAGCAGAAACACTTTTGCGATGCATGTCACAATCCATGACCAACTACGTAGTTCCACTCACTGAATGACTAGTGTACAGACTAACACGGGTTAACGGGCCAGAGTCACAGAGTCTGAAGTGCCTTGAACCTCTATTTTTTTTAATGTCCAGCTGAGTCCTCTGATTACAAAAAAGACCCCTTCTAGTTCAGTAAGCACTTTATTACGGACTTTATTTGCTCAGTTGCTATTTTAAGATAATCTTGGGTTGGACATTAAGTCCATATTGTAAATTATGATCATTCTAAAACCAACAAGGAAGGACTATTTAGGATGTCCACACTGGCTAAGGAGATAAGTAAATTCCCAACTTGGGAAGAGAAGGCATTTGCTAACTAATCTAAATTAGACAGCAGAACATTCACCTATAGTACACTAAATGAAATCACTTACAGTAACATGGACAGTCTCCTCATTCTATAATTATATAGGACCATTGTGGTCATGCGGCCTTTTATCAGCTTGAGAATTAGTCCCTTGATTGTCTTGCCCAAACTCCTGGATATGTTAGCCATTATCTTGGAGAAAATACTTGCCTCCAGTCTGTGTATGTGTTTGCAAATGACTGTGCAACTGAGTAATTAAGAATCATTGTTTAGGAAGTGACTTAGATCGCTGCATTCACCTAGAGGGACTTTCATGTACCCCAACAATGTGTTCTTTCCAAGGGCACAACACAAAGTGGTGGCAAAAAAAAATGCCAGGAAAAATCTTATTTTGTTGGCCAAAATGTGAACTGTTGTTAGCTAGTAGTAGTAGCTTGACTAACATATTGTTCGGTGAATGAAAATGTTAAAGTTTGTGGTTGATTGTTGTTCCATATGAAAATCTTTGATGAAAGGCTTTAACTATATGTTCAGGTGCAGATATGCGATTGAGGGAAAAGCGGGCAGGTATCAGAGAATGAGGATGAACTGATTTATCACACTCCTATGCCTTTCATGTGTATTAGCATATATTTTAGCTAAACAGGCAAAGCATTGTTTCCTCTAAAATGAGCAAAGTAACCAAAACTCAGAGGGCGGTTGGTTAAGTACACTTACTGCTGTTCTCACTGTATGTCTAGTTGTCTACCAGCTTACAGGTTGTGACTATCCTTGTACTAGCGGGCTGCCACATTGTTAAATGTCTAATGATCTTTTGGAGAGAACAATCTGGTCATCTCAGTGAGTTAATATGTAACACTATCTCAGGTATCTGACACCATCTGTTTGTCTCGGGTTGCTAGTACATAAACTTTAGCCTAGACACTTCTAGAACTGCCTTCCCCATCTTGTAATAAATATTTTTAATGCAATAAACCAATCCAGGACTAGCTTGTTAGCTGATAATGCAAACTTGAAATTGTTGGTTAGCATTATTATTAGGTTAGTTAGATAGGCATGCTGATACTTGCTAATGAAGAACATGTTTTACCTCTCATAATTCCAGTCATTCTGAGAAAGGCTGCAAAGAGACATTGCCAGTAGGACTCTTTAAAATGTATTGATAATGCAAAGTTTACCACTTTGCTGAGCGTGGAATTGTAAGCTGTTATTGGACAGTCACTGTTAGGGGGAGTTAGCAAATGCTAATTGGAGTTATCTAATTTGTATGACATCAATTTAGGCTGCAAAAAATCACTCCATAGACTGTACATAAAAGGTGGATCTGGAAAATGACACCAGCTCAGAGCAAAAACCTGCAATCTCTCCTCAGCACCAACCGGTTGCGGCAGATGACTGCCCCTCCCTGAGCCTGGTTCAGCTGGAGATTTCTTCCTGTTAAAAGGAAGTTTTTCCTTCCCACTGTTGCCAAGTGCTTTCTCATAGGGGGTCATCTGACTGTTGAGTTTTCTCTGTAATTATTGTACAATAAAAAGCGCCTTGAGGAGACTTGCTGTTGTGATTTGGAGCTGTATAACTAAAATGGAATTGAATTGAATTCCTCATGCCCAGCAGGGGATGACTCCTTTGGTTGGGGAAAAAACACAACCAAACATCAGGTGCAGAGATCAATTGGAAAACAACTTGACCCCAAACACTTTTTTGATCAGTTAGCAGGTTTGGGACCAGCACATGGAGAACACTAGCTTGTGACTACTGGAGACTGGGGTTGTCTTCTCCCACTCTTGAACTGGCTGATGTAAGGTGATTGTGTTAATCACTACTCCATGAAACCACTTGAATACAGTACAATATAATAATTGTTTAAATTGAGGCTTGAAGCATCTTAAGAGGACTTTGCTAACAAATGAGTGATGTCACAGTGCCTACATCCATCTTTTATGTACAGTCTGTGCTTTAACCTATATATTCTGGCTAACTAGGAGAGAGGTATGGAGGCTGTGGGGGGAGGTTGAGGTAAATATTTGAAAATCATGTGACTCAAATTCTGATTAGTCTTTGGTCTCAATGTCAACAAGGTGTAAATAAAAATCATTCAGATGATTGTGGTTTTATGTATTTTCACCATAGAACTGAACTGATGCAATATTGCACATTGTATTATTCAGTAAAACTCCAGGATATTGATTTCTAGTGAGTTTAAATGAGTCTACAATCATTGGTGTAAAACATGATTTTGTCTTGAAATGAGTGAACTGCTGCGGCAGCAATGACTAGAACAATATTCACATTTAAGTAAAAAAGTAGAGAAAAAAGGCCACTCATAAAAAATAAAAAATAAGTTTTTCATCACTGCTATACTACAAATGTTTGCCATGAGTTACCTGAATCTGCAAATGTTTTGGCCTTGGTATATACATTATTACGATGACATGACAGCTGTTAAACTGGTTACGCTTGGCAACAACTGGAAAAGAAATCCACACCGTAAAAATGAATAAAATCTCCAATCAGACCAGTGTGTTTTCTGGCTCAAACCATATCCAGATACCTCTAAGTAAAATCAATAAGAATCAAATGTGCAGAGCCAGCTCAAATATATGCACCCATACAGCAGGCAGATATCCGATCACTACTGTAAACGGTCTTCTGTATTCACACACATGAGTATCACTTACACTTCAGAAAATATATTCACACTCACAAGCGCCTGTCTTGTAATTTTGCATTAGTACCTCATGTCGAATGAAAAAAAAAAGTGCAAACTCTACTCAGGGACGAAATGGCAAGGCAGTAATGAAATCAATGCAAAAATAATCTACAGAAGGATAGAGAGTGCCCATCACCCATTCCAAAAAAAAAGAAAAAAGCTGAAATATTCTCAGTGAACAAACCCCCCCAAAACAAAACACCTTAGTCTTCATTTTCAGAAAATGAAACCAGCCAAAAAAAAAAATCACCAACTAATTCAACATCGATGCAGAATGTTCAGAGCTTTACTCTCAGCTGGGATTGGCTGAGATCAGCTCGTGTCATAACACACAGCCACAGCCTCTCTGTACAGAGTGGACTATGGAAAAGTCAATTAAGCCTGCAATGGTATTGAAAAGCAATACCGACAGTCTGTACAGATAAATGCGCCAACCCCCGTGAAAACAGAGACAGAAAAAGGAAACGAAGAGAAACCTGATGGATATACAAAGACCTATAATGTATAACCCCACAGACAATAAAGTGGACATCTCTGTTCAAACACTCTGTATTGATTCTGAAAATATATATTGTATAATTCACCCTTCTCCCCCCTCAGATACACGGATATCAGTCAAGCTGTACAGTCCCACCATGGCAATGCGATAGCCATCGTAAAACTCTTAATGAATGCTGAGCCGATGACATCACTGTTCCCTCCCTCTGCCCCCGGCAGCTCAGCTCCTTGCTATCGGGAGCTGGGAATAGTTTTCAGGGGTTTCTCACTTTCTCATGTCAGCGGCTACTCCACCCAGTCTCATCTAGCGCTCAATGGACCGATTCCACAGTCTTAACGAGTCATTGTGTACACTGAGCTCCTCCACCGATAAGCACGTCCTGGAGGTTCCAGGTGAGAACTCCCTGAGGAGCAGGAGGGATAGGGACTAGCACAGGAGGGAGGCTGCAGGGTGTGGGGGAGGGAGGGATGTGGATGTCCCTTCCTCCCTCAGCACTGCTCGGACTCAATGAAGCCCTCCTTCTCCTGGCCCACTGGCTCCACCTCCGCGTAGGCCGGGTGACCCGACCCCCGGCGAAACTTCATGGCGGGCCACCTGCTCGGGCGTCTCTGCAGGAGAGGAGTAAAGGATTAGAGGTCAGAGGCCACAGTGTGCTAAAGGTCAAAGGTTAGGGTTTGTGAGTATACTGCAGTCACTTAGAGCCCTTTGAATTGAGTGCCTAATGTGATATCTATGCAGTGTGTGGTGCACACCGAAATAGTAAATAAATATACAATGATGGTCAGGAGAATGTTTGCTTTCAAAGTAAAAGCCCTGCTGGCCACTATATCCAATACATTTCAAAAGGTGCAACTTTTGATGCCAAGTGTTTCTGGTTTCTGTTGCACATTTCACAGTTTAACTAAGGCTTGGTGAGCAGTTTTTGCAGTGTCTTCCATGCAAATTATGGGCAACCACAGGAACCTGCTAGCAACCAAACCAATCGCAAAGAAGTGCCCGGTGCGGTGCACTAATCTTGCAAACCGAGGTTAAGAATGAGCCTTCTTTCCTGCTGGTGTTGCTGCTCACCTCGATAAGGAAGAGGCTGGCCGCAGAGGTCGGGTGATGGTAGATGTAGACGGTGATCAGCACGCCAGCAATCATGATGAGCATCACCAGCAAGATGCCCAGGATCAGACCAGTGTGAAGAGGATGAGAGCCTGGCACCCTGTCTACAGCACTGTCAGCTGGCATAGCTGGAAAAAAAAACCCATTACACTGTCACATATGTATTCGGTTTGCTATTTCAGATTGTTAAGCACTGCTGGTTTAATTATCGCTTTGTGCCACATGCTTAAAATGGTTGGATAAAAACATCCACAATATGGGTTTTTTTTCTGTTGCAGTTTCATTGTCGACCAGCAGGGGCCACTCATTCATCAGCATGTTCCTTTCCTGCTTGGACCGATATGCCTAAAGTTCAGATTTTGCTCTATGTCACCACACTGGGAAAAAATTATTTTATTTTAAAACTTAACAACTGCACCAGACTCAATCAGCCATGCGTGCCTGATTCAGATTTACTGACTCAATGTATTTGTTGAATGGTTAAAAGGACATTTCTTTCACTTTGAAAATAAATTCAAGGTTCATCGTGAAAGTGTCTCTTTAGTAGTCTCTGGTATGATTGTTATAAAATCTTTTTATGCATTCATGAGCAGTTCTCCTCTCCGTACGAATAAGAGTTAATCCCACACCAAGGTTAGCAGTGTTTGAAGGAGGAGGTAGAAGAAGGTCTACAGCCATGATTAAGTCATGATTAAGTCCTATTGTAACCTCCAGTCATGGCACTGAAAACTGAAGACCCTGCAAGTAGCAGCTACATAACAATTCTGTCCTTTAGCTGGTCTTGGAAGTCAGCGCTCGTCCGTAAAGCACTTCATCAGATTTATATTTGAACCTCAAAGTCAACCCAGCAGGTGTTTTGAAAGTTCTTTTGAAGATGATAACATCAGCCTGTAAACCTACTAGGAATCTCAGTTTTCATCTTTGGGGGCACAATTTCAGGAAACACACACACACACACACAAAACAAAGAATTCCACCTGCAGTTTGTCAGCGAGAAGAATACACAGAATAACAACAATAAATGCAAACGGTGTCCCAGCAGAGCTCGTAAACCTGCAAAGCTTCTGCCTTCATTTTGCACCTCATCTCATTCAGATTTATGGCCGGTTCAGACCACATGTACTCACAAGACTGATGATGTTTTTTTTACTCCTTCTGTGCCACCCTGGCAACCTCTTCGGAGCTCCACCCTAGCTCTAATTAGCAGAAATGCCCACCACTCGGCTCGTCAGCCAACCAGCCTCTCCCCTGGCTCCCTGCCTCATGGATTTGCAGGGTACCTGGGTTGTAATCAAATCTGTGCAATGTGTATGGGAATTCACTGTTAATGGCTACACTGGCAAACACATTATGTGTCCACAATAACTGGCAACGAAAAATAAAAACAATGAATCGATAATTTGCTGCGCTGAAACTAAACAACTGATGACCAGCAATGTTGACAATCCAACTGTTTTCATCATTTGTCAATCATGAAGACAGTGAGTCAGGAGCCCTGCTTTTTAATGAATTTTATTTATTTAGGGAAAACAACATAACGGCATCGCTGCTTTTGAGCTTAATATAATAAACACACAGTCTGAGTGAGCTCTGCTTTTCTCAGAAAGACATTTGCCCCTGTTTATTCTGCCGGAGCTACACAGTCCAAGAGGCATCTCCTGCTACAGCTGGAAGCCCAAACGATGCGACAGGCTGTTAGTCAGGGGTGTTGGAAGGTTAGCAGGGGGCGTGTGGCTGAGCGTAGACGTAGACAATAAAAATAAATAAATCTAAAGCCCAGCAGCTAAATAACCAGCAGAATAGAAGCAGAGACAGTCCGACCCGTGGAGGAGCTCAGTGCTCTGGCACAGAGTTTCATCTGGACTCTTCTGAGTCAAAGCCAATAAGACAACAGCCTCAAAATATCACATACATTTGGTCATAGTGGGCAATCGAAACCGAAGACACGTTTTCAAATCAGTTTTCTATTTTGAAATCACTCGCTTTCTTACAGTGAAAAAGCAGTTACGATAGCAATTAGCAGGTATGATGTTTACCATCTTAGTAGCATTTACTTAGCAGTGCTACAGTCTGAAACCGCAGCTTGAAAACAGGTCGAGATGAAAAGTCAAGCGATTACAAAGGTGGCTGATGATCCTGGCTCGTAATGGTAATAAATCCAACAATTATTAGAAATTTCTATTGGATATTAGAATTAATTGTAATCTAGCAATTTCACACCAGAAGAAAAAGGGGGGCTACATCTGTAGTAGTGCAACTAATCAAAAAAAAAAGAAAAAAAAAGAGGAAATTTTTCATTTAATTAAGATTTGAGTGGATGTGAGGTTTCACACTTCATTAAAACCAGTGTGTAAGCTATCATGTAATGACTAGAGGATGGAGATGCAGGGCTCTGGAGTAAAACTAGAGAGAGGACTGATTACACAATGATACACACACACACACACACACACACACACACACACATATATATAATAACCAAAGAACCTAAAGTTAATTTACTCAGGGCATTTTTCAGAATTACTGGATGATAATTATTGATCAGTTCACGTGTATATCGCTTGAATGTTGCAGCTTTTGATGCAATACAGAGTTACTTCTGCATTGCCAGGCAACTTCATGTGTATCTGGCTTTGAAACTGCTTCCCGAAAGGATGCATATACAAATAAGTAGGTAAAACAGGGAATAAAATTTGGAAGTTATTAGCTGCCAGTATTTCTAGCTGTTGAAATATATAGCTATAGTTTATATTAGTCACTAACATATGGAGAATGTGGTGATTCTGAAATGGGAACTACATGAAAGCAAATTATTGAAAGCCAGGGATAACCATATCTGATGACAATAAGCTGAAGGTTGAACTGATCCTGTCTCAAATGAGCATCTTTAAAGATGAGAGGTGGTGCTGATGGAGGAGTTTTTAAGTATACATAGCTGGACCTCAGGGTTACTTTGGTGGGTGTATCAAGCGAAGGCAGCGTAGTCTACAAAAGCCACAAAATATGAGGCTTACAAAAGGTCGAAGCTGAACTCTTTGATGTGCTTATTTTTTAACCACAAAAACAGCTTCCAGTGGTTTAGCTTCAGTTATTGAGACGCTTTAGTCTAGACCACTGACACCACAGCCAGCATTGGCTTAAATATTCTTAAGCATATAAATACTGTAATGGCAGGAATATTTATCTTTGCAGCACAATATAGTTGCACATGCATGGATAAAGTGGCACGTATACAGCACATTGAATTCATTCTTCATTAGCTTTGTCCTTTGTGACTACTAGAACCTGAGCACTAATGGACAGCAGAGCTCTTAGACAGCAATAAAATGCATTAGAGATTTTGAAAGAGGACAAATGAGACCAAAGGAAGCCAATATGTTCATTTTCAGCTCCACATTAGTGCCACAGTTGGCGCAGGGGAGTACAACTGTTCTCTCACTTGGCTAATGGGTTTCAGGAAACTAACAACACAAACTGAGCAGACCTATAATTTAGCGTCTTTGTAAATAGGAGCCGAGGAGCGGTGGTCCTGTTGTTTCTTATCTGAGAGCTTATTGAAGCTGTAATAACCTCAGCATTTCCTGTCGCCGTCAAGGTCAGACAAAACCTTGCTGTGCTGAGAGTTAAACACGCTGGATCATCTAGATTCAAACTGACAGGAATCAGACTAAATTAAACTTTACGAACACCCACTAGTTATAATAGCAATAAAATCAATGCGGAGGCAAAGCCTATATAATTTCCCGCGTTATATGTTTTGGTCCTTTCCTTGCAATTTAGCTTCACCTTGAGTGACACCATTGCCAGGTGTGCGTCGATAAAGGGTAGACGCATGAAAAAAAATAAATATGCAAAGAGATATCATCACAGCACCAGGCGCCAGCACAAGAGTGCTCAAGTGATGGGAAACATGCAGTGTTTGTGTAATGAAAGTGTGATAGAAGCCGTGGATTTCCAATTCCTCTCAAGCAGGAAATGAAACATTTGTGAGACTATCTCCGAAAACCGATGGAGTTCAAAGTAATTTCAAGAGTTTGGATGTTTCCCCCCCCCACCACATATTACCAACTAAAGCACACTGAAAGAAAAACTGTAGTTTGGACAGTCAGTGTCAAACCTGATCTGATATTTTGTTGTATTTACTGTAAAAACAGCTTGAATGTTTTTCTTCTTTTTTCAGTGTGCCAGCTGAAATGCTCATTTTAGTTGCATTTTATGCGGAAATTTTTGAAAAATTTCACACATCATCAGAATATTCTACTACAGCAATCAGCAGCTGTCACTGTTTACAAACAATTAAACTTATCTCATAATACAGTGAACAAACATTGTAGCTACTTGTCTGATACAATAAGCAGCTGGAAGTTGCAATTAATTGTTTTGTGCTAGTGTTTACCAGCCAATCAATAGCCAAACTGGGAAACACGTGAGCCAATTGTGTTGTTGTGTTGCGTTCATGGTCGACTCAATGACTGCAAGGTTCTCTGGTCTTGTGGAAGCAAACCCTTCCACCACTGTGCTTAACAGTTGGTATGAGATATTTGTGCTGATATGTTGTGTTTGTTTTTTTTAATGACCAAACATCTCCACTTTGGTCTCCGTTAGCCAAAGGACATTATTCCAGAGGTCTTATGGTTTGGAAACACACTTACTGCCACGTTCGTTTTAGAGAGAAGAAACTTTCTCCTGGAAACCCTTCCAAACAAGCCATACATGTTTAGACTTTTTCTAATTATGAACTTTAACATTTAACACTCTGACTGAGGCCTGTAGAGTCTAAAATGTAGCTTTTGGGTGTTTTTTTTAACAATTTCTCTGAGCACTGCAGAAGTCTGACCTTTTGGCAATTTGCTGGGACATCCACTCCGTTTTTCACGTGTGAAAAATCTTTCTCACTGCAGAATGATGCACTTCAAATTGTTTGGCAATGGCCTTATAACCCTTCCCAGGTTGATGGGTAGCAACGGTTGTGTCGTTAAGATGTCTTGTCTCCTTGACATCGTGTTAACCCACACCTGTACGCTCCGGGCCACTGAAACATCTGCTTTTATAGAGATGCTCCCACTTGCTGATGATCAATTAGTGCAAAGTGCACTTGGCAGCACCTGGCTGCTACTTCACCTCTTACTGTAATTCCTGAGGAAGCAGTAAGGGTATATCAAATTTTTCACACACCGTTTCTGCATTCTGGCTTAGTTTTTGTTTAATAAATAATAATGACATAATGTAACATGCCCTGTGTTCTGGTTTATCTGAAGCTTATCTGAATAAAATCTCCTGATAAGTAAACCAGGCCTATATACTTACAACCTCCATTCTCTGTCGCTTTTACTTGCCTTGGTCCAGACACTATAATTGATCGCTGGGACCCACAGAGGACAGTAAAGCATTATAGTCGGCTGCTGGATAAAGTTTATCAACCACATGTCCCCCAAAAGATAAAAAAGAAAGAAAAAAGCAATCAGGGACCGATGCCTCGGCGGAAAAATCAAACTATGAGACAGATAGAGAAACAAACAACCATAAAAACAACAGGGAGCAGCAGCAGCTTAGCTTCCACAGCAATGAAAGTCGGGGACCTACCCTGGTTGTCTCTGAGATGCAGAGCGATCTTGGTGTCATCTGTGAGGAGACAGAGAGAGAAAGACATGATGATCAATATTTCTCTTTGTAGTTTGTTTTTGACAACATAAATAACTCCCTAATGGTCCCAAATGAGATGAAGCTACTTTCATTAGTGAACCATCTTCCTCTACTACATTTAACATCTCATTAAAAATGAATGTTTTGAATATAATGGTTCAGTATTCATAATTCAACACATAAAAGCAGACTGGGGTTAACTATACATGTGAAATATGGAAATGTAGCATGACCCACTTCTCCTCGAAGGGTAGCCGGCTTTTACACACATCATAGGATTCACATTATGCAAATTTGACCCACACATCACCAGATACATTTCACAGGATGATTTAATTTCAGTCTTTTAAAAAGAGCAATACGGGTGCATTTGAGTGACTGAAATGAATCAGTAAAAGATAAGTGGCCACACAAACTTTAACCTCGAGTCAATCCTGCATCAGGGTTACAGCTGTGAATCTGATGTTACCATCTCTGTACTTTTGCTTAACAAAATTATATAAGTAAATATATTAGAAATGACCACGAGCCATTCAATTTTTTAAAACAACATAGACATCGCATGGCTGCCCACAAAATATTACAGTTGTTTGATGCACGTATGTAGTTGAAGGCACTGCATTCAGATCAAATGTGTGGATTGAAGCAGCTTCTGAACTCTTCCAGCTGCTTCAGATCATCTTGATTTGTCACCTGTTTATGCTTTTCATTTATGCAGATTTACTCTCAATTTATATTTTATTTCCTACAAATATTCTGAAAACAAATTGCTCAAATTACTCTGTATGCTAATGTAATTAATGTATTAATTGGGTGGTATTATTTACCTATTAAGCTATTTTCCTGTACAATAGCTGGAGCAAGCTGTTTGTATTTGTGCACTTGTACTGTATATAGGCTGCTTGGGGTTTCCCATGATCAGTGTTTCTTCTTCACTCACTCATGCCACAAAGAATTAAGGCAGTTCTGAAGGCGAACGGCGGTACTGGCATTAGCTGGTACTATCAAATTGTAATTAATGAAGTGTCTGGTGAGTTTTAGTTCTAGTGTTTGCCTCCTCGCCGTGTCTCTGATGCGTCCCTGCCTGAATCTCCTCCTGTCTGTCTGTGTCGATCTCCTAATTTCCCCTTGTTCTCACTCCTCAATTTACTTGGGTGGTTACGTTTTCATGAGCATCTTCTGCTGTTTTACTTCTTGTCTTTGCTCCCATAGTTTTCCCTGCGCTGACTGATTGATGATTTGATAAACCACTGAAGGGTCGATCAAAAACAGGAGAAAGATGCTGGCAAAAATCTGAGCAGCTGTATTTTGAAAGGGTTCCTTATGACAGCCCATATCTTTTTATAGAATAGCTGACGGACTACATTAATGTTAAATAGGTATGAAGTGTTTAAGGGCAAGAAAAATATTAAGAAACCTGACCTGGCAAGACATAAAGCCTTTTTTTTCATTACTTGAATATTATTGGGGGTTTTACATGCAGTGGAAGGTGGGAAATGAATCACTTTTACAACCATCCCCAGTGCCATGTAGCTATCATGGCTTAACATACATATAAATGCAAAAATTCCATTGACTTTATAAGTGACTAGTTTCTTAGAGGGAGGCATGTTAAGTACAGTTGAACGTGAGCAGAGTGCAAGACAAGATCTTTCCATCTCTCACACCCAAACAAACCTCCACCCACACAGACGCATTCATCCTCTCCACATCGCTTGTTCCCTCCATCGTTCTCTTATCCACCTGCAGCATGTGCACGAACCACCCAGCCTGCAATCTAACCTGACCTTTGACCCCTGCAGCTGACGAGTAAGGGGCTAGTCGGTGAAGCTGATGCGCTGTCAGAGAGTCCGCGATAACAAATGTAAATACCGCAGCGCGACCTCCTGAACTCACGGACACTAAGATACACACGGGCCCGGCGTTTTACTCCTCAAGCCGTCTGGCAGGCCTCTCACCACACCCTGCTTTGATGTGTGGGACAGCTCTTTGTGTTTTGCCTCACAGCGGGACGGTTTTCACATTCCTCCCTGAACTCTCTTGCATCTATCCTCATCACAGCAGCTCGTCGAGCACCGACCGCGATGGCCCGGCCATTTAAACTCAGCCCCCACACGATGATTAATGGGTGTGCCATGGAAAAGGTCGGTCCCTGCCTGAGTTAGCCAGGAAAGTAAATGCCTTTTTATTTGGGATACAAACAAAAAGATAAAACAGACTTGAACGTAGAATGACTAAAAAATAAAAAAAATTAACACTGGAGGACAAATGACATTGCAATGTAGAGACTTGATTCTGCACTGAAATGTTTTTTAGACTTAAAAAAGTATATTTTGAAGCTTTAAATGTCTGAAAATAATAGCCAAAGACATGACAAACATGTTATAAAGCTCTGCAGAGGCACCACATAGAAGAGGTGAATGGGAACAACACAGACAAAAAGTAATCAACATGAATTTGTTCCAGGAAGCCAGTGACTTTCAAGATACTTTCAGGGTTTAACTGTCATGGAGTAATAACCCACAAGAGCACGATTAGCTTTAATTTTGGGACTTTAAAGTCAGAACATCTGAGGTCAAACAAAGACCTGACCTTGCATGAGCTAAAGGACAGGATTGGGAAAGATTGTTTGCAGTGTTTCCTGTGAGCCGTAATTACAGCTTTTACCGTTACTATCAAGTCGCCTCTGGTGAGGTGTTGCAAAACCCTTCATTTGAACCTGGCTAGGAGTACTGTTTATGCCATACAGAACTCAGTTTCTTTCTAAAAAACTACTAAAAACAACACAAATCAACACAGACACTAGCTTATCATGAGTCTGTGAACCACACACCATCCTACTGACTCTCAAAATAGCCACAAAAATGCTTTTTTTTTTTACAGCACACTGAGTATTATTTACTAAAACCTATGTTTCCCGGCTATTTGAATAAATTATTGAGCCACTTGAAGAAGTAAACTTCAAATTTTTTGGCCTGGTTTTACACATTTTAGGTCTTAAGCAGATACAAATGGGGTTGAGTACATGCATTACACATGTTAGTTACGACTCCAGCAGATTTATCAGTTTTCTTACCCACATGATTTAATTGATGAATACATGGTACTTTTTAAATTCAATACAGTTCAATTATATTCCACGGACGCGTGTGTGAGAAAACAACATAATGCACCACCTGTGTGATTTTAGAGTTGATCATAAACACTGTATAAATACTTTCATATGGTGACATACAGTACAGAGAGACGGGAGCAGGCGGGTGGGCCCTTCCTATCATTTCGATTCACTCACATCTGGAGCTGATTAAGATAAATTGCCTATTTACTGAAATAAAATGTTCAAAGACCAAATAAAGGGGAAATGAACTGAAAATTGGCACGATAAATTCGACCAGCTTCTTCGTAACTCTGGCATCTTTGGAGGCAAAGAAATGGAAGTAAACAAACTCCAGAGGACACCTTGGCCTTTGTTCCTGTCATCAGCAAAAGACTACTGTCTGCTGCCTCCAAACAGATTTGCATCAGATAACTCAGAGATTATGCAGCAGTGTGGTTCGGGTTAGTCTCCTGCTGGGGTGCTGTGAATCATGTGCTAAAATACTTTACGGTGCAATATCAAAAGGTACGCGACCTTTTTGACCTTTGCTGTTCTCACGAAACTCGAGGAAATTTGTGTCCTGTCATGTATCGCAGAGTACTGCAATGATGGTACTTTGGATGCTTAGATATGTTCCTATTTCAAGTCCTCTGGGGTGCTTTTTGGACCATATTATACTTCCAGACACAGTACTGGTACTGCTCCCTTTAAGGGTTCCCATAGTGGATCATCTGCTTCTCACCCTATATCACCCTCCTGTGTCATGTAAACCCGTCGCATGTCCTACTCAACTCCATCCATGAATCTTGTGTGGTTTTCCTCTTTTTCTCCTGTCTGTCAGCCTCATATTCAACATCTTTTGTCCAGTGTATCCACTATCTCCCCTCTGCACATGTCCAAACATCCACAACCTTGCCTCTCAACCTGAGCTCTCCCTCTGATATACTCATGTTTAGACTTTAAAGGAAAATTAGCCTTCACAGTCAAATAGCAAAATGCCTCATAAATAACCTGAAAAACGACTACAAAGAACAACAGAGCGATGAGAATATTTTTAAATGTCAACAGATCTGCCACATTCTTGAAAGGCATGAAAGACTGAGAGCGAGCTAGCAGAACGAGATGATCCCAGGTCTGTGGGGTGCTTCAATTTTCGACTGGTGAGATTTGTCCTGATTCAATCTGCATTCTTTTAAAGTTGGTACAAACACAGCTGCTGCACTGTGTTCCACTGATTGTCATCTGGAATATATGTAAATCTTTTATATAAGTGGAGCGCTGCAGCACATATTTATGCATTTTCCAAAAGACGAGTGTCTTGTTGTTGTAAAACAGGAAACACATCAAAAACAATAAAGAATAGGTCCAGCGCATGAACTGCCAGAATAGAGCATCCATCATTGCACAGTATGTTTTGGAGCCTTGATCCAGCTCTTATTTTACCTTCAGTGGGGACGCTAGTGGGAGGGTGGGAGGTGGAAGGTGTGTCCCTGCTTGAAGTAGTCTCCTTCCTCTTGGCTGTCGTTCTGGCAGCGACCGTGGTGGTGAAAGGGTAAAGGTAAGTAGTGTCTACGATGTCACACATCTTGTCCTTGGTCTAAAAGATGAGGCATTTTGTTATGCTTCTGATACAGCTTTAGATGTTTTATCTTCCTGTACCATCTAAACCACAATCAGGCGTGATCATGTCATGACTGCTTAGAACATGATTTAGCTTACTCACCTCATCTGGGCAGCTGCTGTCCATCCAGTCCTGGTGATGGCGGTCAAAGCCGGTGGAACATCTGAAAGCAGACGGAAAAACACAAATCTCAATCTAATGAAGGTGGAAGCAGATGATAGACAGATTATATGGCCGTAAGAGCACCAAAGTAGGGTATTTTCAGTAATCACTATCATACACGTAGTGGTGTTATAATATGCACTTTTTTCAAAAACATAAAGCAGAAAAAGATTTAGAGAGGCATCATCACAGTTTCGTTTATCCAGCAGAGGGGCTCCAACTTAACTGTTTATAATACTCTGAGCACCATCTGCAGCACAACTGCTGTAGGGTGCCCGCCACAACGAAGCAGGATGCATAACTTGTAACATCAGAGAGTCAGAATCTAGGATTTGTCCTCCTCAGAAGCAAGGCTTAATTTCAACAGCCTTAATGCTGCCTGCAAATCTGCTTTAAATCCAAACCCACACTATGCATGACCAAGCATTAGTCTGCAAACCAGTGATCTGTAGTGTTTTTAACTACAACAAAAGGTGCAAGGACGACGTCATGATTAGCTGTGGCTGGCAGGCACGTTTGGACCCCAAAATGCAAGACTCACAAGGCGGGACGGAACTAAATGTAGTTTATTTAGTACATGAGACAAGGAACAAGCAATAGCACTACACTGGGGCTGGACAGGTGCCAGAAGTGAACAACACTATGGAGCAGGGTGACACACAGCAGAGCGATGATGACAATAACGACAAGCAGGGCAAATCACAGAACTTAAATACACAGCAGGATAACGAGGGGATCGGGAACAGGTGGAGACACGGCTGGGAAAAACAGGTGATCAGAATAACACAAACGAGACTAAGAAAGCAAAACTAAACCTAAAGCACAAAGCAAAAGGAACTGTCAAAATAAAACAGGAAACAAGCAGGCTCGGGGCAGAGATGCAGACTAGTCACAACACTGGGAATAAAACTCAATGAAACACACATGAGACAGGAACACAGGGAACCGGGAATTCAAAATATAAACAATAATTAATAACAGGACAGGAACTAATGTGAATAAACAAAACCAAATAAAAACTGGGAAACATAACAAAAGCTCAATGAAGACAGAAAATCGCTGGGCACATGGCCCAGGACCAAGCCAGACAGAAGAAATTTAAAAATTGCCATTTATAGTGTAATTTAAGCAAAACTCAATAATACTGTTATGTTTTTCGACTTTAAAGCAAGCTGGGAAGGGAATATCTATACCTCCCACTCTCTGCCACCCTCTGAGCTGTGGATTCTAGGAGCTTAAGGAGGAAAGTACAAAGTTGTGTGAGTGAAAAGTTCAGTGGGTCATGACGCCGTGGGGTAAGTGTGCTGCTGAGTCAACTACGCATGATTGTGCGATTTGTCCAGTAACCTGAAAAGGTATAGAGTCGCTATTAATCTATGGAGAGAAATATGCCTCAAAAATGTTACAAATGCATATGATATGATTTACAAATATATACAGTGATTTGTGTGCAACTTCCTGTCTGGTGTAAAGAGAGAAAAAATTATAACTCATCTGCTGCTAAGCGCGCTATCATTCTGTCTGTCTGCTGTCCTGTGTGGAAGAAAAAGTCAGTATGCAAAGCAGAAAACCTCCTCACTCTGACATGCACACGGATAAAAAGCACCTAGGACCGGCTCGCGAGGCAGGAACGCAGCAGCACAAAGCATCATAGCAGTGGTATTTATGCTTTGTGCTGCAAGGACACTATGAGTCCAATAGTGTCTTATACAGCCCCTGCAGGCCCCATTTCTCCAGAGAACATATTGTTATGGTAATGACTTTATCAGAAGGAGTCCATTCTCATCTTTCTACCTCTCTAATCATCCCATTTCTTTTACCCCCCGTCCAAAAAAAGAGAAAGAGAAAAAGTCAGTCCATCTGTTCAATCAGGCGAGACAGATTCCTCTGCTTAATCCCTCATTTTCCCCCGGCTGCTTTTCCCCCTGAGAGGGCAGTGAAGGAAGCGGAATGAGGCGCAGTATTACTGAACAGGTCTGGTCTAACCTGTCTCTAAAGGGAGCTCATGGCTTTGTTTCTTCTCAATGGCATCCATCTCAGCAAGCTGCCATCTAAGGCAGCGAGCCCACAGAGCTTTAATTAGAAATGGGCCGAGGTGCTTCATTTGAATATAAATAAACCCATGAGGTTGAATATTTCTGCTCACTTTTTAACAATCACAGCAGGATGGATGGAAAACACTTTTAAACCTTAAAATTTTAATGAAATTAAATCTTTTTGAGACATTTTTTCAGTAAATGTCTGTCAGGATTTTTGCTGGAATTATCTCTCCTTGCTATAGATTTAAATTTAATAGTTATCATCACACACACACACACACACACACACACACACACACACACACACACACACACACACACACACACACACACACACACACACACACACACACACACACTCCCTGTGCCGCCCACACACCTACCC
>VOQJ01019812.1:69641-86850 GCA_015052665.1 Apistogramma diplotaenia
AAAAAAAAAAAAAAAAGGATACCCCCCCCCCCCCCCCACCAAAAAAAACTAAATAAATTTAAAAAAAAAAACATCTCTATGGCATCCAGTTTTTGGATTTAAGGCATGGAGCGAGGTGCAGAAGAGAATTTCAAGCAGCGGCTGCCTGACAGCACTCGCCTTCAACAACCACAACCACCTGCTTCTTATACAGGTATGTAGGCGTCTGTTGTGCTTTAAATATGCTCCTAACTTCAAGTTATTCTTTGGAAACACGTGTCATCAAGGAAGTGTTTCCTCTCATACATTCCCAACTGACCAATCAGCATAAATGTTGGGAGAGTGCTAGCATCTAATGGGCAAAAAACAACTCAGGTGTTTTAGCACAATTTGGACATATTTACAATGAATTTGAGAAAACTAAAATAACATGTTGGGGTTTTTTTTGTCTATTATTAATCATTTAGATCCAGTCACTCCTATTAATCCGTCTGCTGCACTTCCAACTGCACTGGAACCAAATTTTGGATAATAGGATTAATAGGAAGTGGAAAGGGTATCCTTAACCGGTTGTGGCATGGTTAACCCCTGAAGTTGTTAGATAACACGATGGATTAAATATGGATAAGCAGTTGAAATATTTGTCTAACATTGGATAAACAGACAAAATTATGCCAAATCAAATATGTGGAGGTACTTGCTGTGGCGACCCCTCTGAATAAGGGAACAGCTGTGAGTACCTTTAGCTGTAATGGAGTAGTAGTAAAAAATGCAGAGGACAAATTGTTTAAATTCCATTTAAACTTGAGAGGCGGTGTTATGGAGGGGTTCTTGACTCCATATGAGAGGCTCTGGAAGGCATATCAGATGAAAAAGGTTGGGGTTCACTGCTCTAGACCAGGGATGGACAACTCCAGGCCTCGAGGGCCGGTGTCCTGCAGGTTTTAGATGTGTTCCCGATCCAACACACCTGAATCACCTCATCAGTATGCAGTCAAGTTCTCCAGAGTCCTGCTAATGACTTCTATATGTGAATCAGGTGTGTTGGATCAGGAACACATCTAAAACCTGCAGGTTGTCAAACCTGGAGTTGTCCATCCCTGTTCTAGACCAACATTTAAAGATGCCATCTCCTCTGGTGACATTAATGGTCCATGCCTGTATTATGTGATGAACTGTATGATTACAATTGTGTTAGGTTTACACAGTGTACCAGTGAGAGATGAGGTAACCAGAGTAACAGAAGGCAATAAACAGAGAAAAAAATAATAAAATGTAAACTCCCAAAAGGCAAGTCTTAAAAGACTGCTGCTGCTTTTTAAAGGCATTCAGTGTCCACAGATTTTTAGTTTATTGGAGAAAGCTCCCGTTTAGGAGCCAACAAAGGCGCAGCTAAAGGCGCATCCTGCATTAGTTTGAGTCTGGAGTGAGGAACAACCTCATAAATATGCAGGGCATTTTTAATGCGGCCAGGTGCCCGGCCATGTGGAGCCCTAAAAAAAGATCTCGTCTAGCTTAAAACTGCTGAAGCAAACATAAAGAGTGACAATATCACGAGACCTCTTTGAAGACCTTGTGAGAAGATTAGCTGCTGCATTCTCACTTATTTATAAGGATGTAAACAACAAGAGCAACAGTTTAAGATGGAAGGAAACCAAAGCATGAATAAAAACCTCCATTCATAGCACATATGCCCATATGCTATGGAGAATGGAAAAAGTTAGGAAAATGTTAATGGTTTCATTAAATTTCATTCAATGTCAACTCAGTTTTATTTATATTGCACCAAATCACAACAGTTGCTTCAAGATGCTTTATATTATACTGTAGGTAAGGACCCTACAATAAATGGTTGTGTGACTATACTAGAAGGAAACAGGAAAAGGAAAATTAAAGATGTCTTTTGTGAGAAGTTTAAGTGTTGTCATGTCCAACCTGTTGAGCCGATGACACCAGCTACAGTTGAAGCTGATCTGCGAGGAGATGCAGGCGCTACAGCTGGTGAACTGCAGACAGGCTGCAGAGGAGAAAGGTCAAAACAGATGAAACAGTTTACACAATCAATAGACAATTAGACACCCTGCCAAGGAAAAGGTCTACATCCTATACAAAGATAAGGAATTTATTCAGGAGACTATATCACGCCAAAAGCTGTTACTATAAATTCTTCTTACTGGGTAAAGGCGTCATTTCCACAGCTGTAGAATTGGTGATCTTTGTCTTCGTCAGCTCCACGCGGTGGTACTCGTAGATCGTCCTCCGCCTCACGTCTAGATTTTGGAATAAAAAAAAAGAAAGGGAGATGGAGTGAGAAAGCAAAAAAGCCAGCACCACAAATCTTCCATACAGAGTTAAAAACTGGGACAAGTTGTCCCTATAGAAAGAGGAAAGAGGGTGGGAGGCAGAATCAGGTCATGTGGGATGCTACCACAGCACTTTATTTCCCCTCTAGTTGTGCCCAAAGTGTCAGACTGCGACTTGGCAATGGACGATAGCAATTTCCCCCGGGAGCTGATATCAATCAGACCCTGTTGAAAGGCTGCCTTCCCAGTCATCTGTAACAGCGAGTCATCAGCCGGGGTATGATGGAGCAATTGATTAGATACATCATTGACTCTCATTGCATTCTGGCCCCTATAACTCATATGGGCCAGAGTACAATGGGCTGTCTGCTTCTTCACTACCATAAGTGGAAAAAAGACCAGAGCAGAAGATAACAAATATAATGACTGTGCCTTCATGCTGTTAATGCATGGATTGTTTCAAACTCTAATTGGATTTTTTATATGAATTCCTGTCTAGGTGCTCCAGAAATAAAGCAGTAAATCTGTCCTAGAGTGCACTGGAGTACACTGCAGTGTGTACAGACACTGCACAATGCATGACATTTCTTATAACTCTAGCATTTGCTTGGGCAATGAGCAACAAAATTCAATTCACAACACTGTGGCTGTGTAATGTATATAGCAAGTGAAGCCTTTAAAGTCTCATTTATCACATAATATTTCCAATTGGTAAACTTGTGTTAAGGTTAAAGCTATAGTAAGCTTATTCAGTTATTAAGGTGTGAAGAGTGATGCTGCTCTAATGTCTGCCTATTACACATGGACAGATTGCAGTTCGCTAAGCTTAGCTCAGCTTAGTTTAGCTTAGCATAAAACTGAAAGCAGGTATAATCAGCTAGCCTGGCTCTATGTGAGGCTACCACACACTGCTGCTTAGTACCAGCACCTCTAGAGCTAACTTACTAACATTGTAACTTGTTTGTTTAAACCTTACAAAAAGGTGTCATTTTGAATTGTTATGTGCTGGGCTTCTGCTAAACTAAGCTAACCAATTAGGTACAAATACTTATCTTGCTGGTTTTGCCCAACCTATTAGTTATATTCATACAGCAAAAACCTGATTTGTATTACAGAGAAATAACTCAACCCTATGTTACCTAGATGCCCCCTTTTAAATAGATGGCACCTCTAAGCTCCTTCATCCACTTCACTGAAAATGCTTGAAAAAACACATTTGCATTGAACACATCCAAATAATTTCTCTGCATCAGGTTCCTTTTTTTGCACTTGACTGCGTGCCTCTCGGTGTGGGAACTGTCGATACAAGTGCGTTGTTCCCCTCATGTGGCACCACGTCGTTTCCCTGCAGACCTGCTTGATTTGATTACAGACGGGACGACTGATCAAAGCAGCAAATGTGAGCCAGCACAGCTCAACCTGAGAATACGACCGCCATTCCTTTCCCACCTCTGCTCCCCTGGTGACTGACTTCCTTTTACCTTCAACAAAAGGATTATCAGGTGCCTAATGGCATGCTGGGGGCCACAGAGAGGTCACTTCCACAGCCTGAGGCGACTTCACCGGCCTGTGGTTTAAGGTGAAGGGAAGTTACAAATGAAATCAATTATAGGATGGTCCCATCCACAACATAAACAATGCCTAATGAGCAGTTCAGACCAATTTGTTTCTTTTTATGTTGCGACTTATATTAGAAGAATTTTACTGAGCCTTAATTAATGTGAGGGGGAAAAAAAGTAGATAATTATAAAGTCTAGTCTTGGCATCTTTCATTAGATTATAAAGATTCAGTCGTCCAGGTTCAGGCACAGATCTGAAAAGGCGGTGGTGGTTTTGGCCTCATTTTAAGATTGACTGTTAATGATAAAGTGTAAGCTAGTATTAAAACTATATTAAAGCCAGGTCTTAATAAGTGCTTATACCTGACCTGTTAATTACACAGCCTGACCGCAGGACACCCACAAATCTATTCAGTCATCTCTGCCTTTACTGGTCTTTACTTTACTGTGGCCTGGTCTGCCTGTGGGTAAAATTTTATTGGGTTTTTAAGCCAAATTAAAGCTACAGAAGGTTAAAAAATGTAATAATGTTGTATAATCGAACTAGCTGCAGGCACACTTGAAGCAGCAAACACATTTGTTTGTGGGTTCAGGTTTCCTGTGTATTTCCCCCCCCCTGTTATAATTATAGTTTCACATAGTTCATGGAGCATGAATTAGAATGTGTTCATTTATTTGGCACAACAAGGTTGTGAAAATATTTCTTCTTGTTCTGCTCGTTTCAGGCCTAAAACCTTTTGCTTTACATGCAGATTATATACCCTGAAAAAAAAAACATCTTTGTCCTCTTTCATACAGTGTTAGCACTTACAAAACATCTCCTGACTTTATTTAAGCTTTAAAAGGTCTTCAGGTGTAAGATTACAGGGCTTAACTGCAGCTAGCTCTGTACTCCGCTGTTAGGTGCTGCTATTCTGCTACTTCCTTTTACATGCTATTGGCTGTTGTTGTGATGATGATGAGTTTGAATGGCAATATGAGCTAAAAACAGCCAAAGGAGATACTGAATGGCTGGAGGTCAGCTGGCATGCTGAACAGTTCTTAGTTTATAAGCAGATAGATTGAATTAATAATGTTTTACTTCTTTGTCCGAGATCTCACTTCAAAAAAACTGTTCTTTCAGTAGTATATTTTGCAGCCTGCATTTCTATTGTATTAACTACCCATATGCCATCCTATTCTTTTCTGCTGAGTTGCTTTTTTCCCCAAAGGTTAGTCCCTGTGAATATATTACTACTTCTACTTTTCTCCATTAAAGGTGCTTTTTCTGTACTTTTCTTCATCATTAAGAAAAACCTCTGATTGTACAAACATTTTCTCCATGGACTCCTTCCATGCATTTTCAGAAGCACGTCGGGCTCTTTGGACTGACAGGTGCAGGATGCAAATACTGCCCTTTTCCTTCAAACATGGACATGAGTCAGTGCACTCTGCAAATACCATCTGCGAGAAAACAAAGCCTTGTTTGTTTCAGCTAATGCAAGAGTTTGATTTTGTTTACAGTGACTGGAGACAGTTGATATTCACTAAAGCCTTCCGTCTATGGTTATTGAGTTATCTACGGTTGAGGTGTGTTAGGTCCATAATTTGTTCAACAGCGACATGTTTTTGTAGTTTTTCCCTGTGTGTGCCACCATGCTGAATTTGAAATTAATGGATATGTAAATGAAGTGCAGAGTTTCAGCTTTAATTAAAGGAGTTTTAGTATTTTTTTAATCATTTAGGAATTAGAGCCAGTCCTCCATTCTGAAATGCTCAAAAGTCATCTTACAGCCAATGTCAACAAATAAAATGGCCAAAGTTGTATATACATGAAAAAAAAACCCTCGTGCATACTGTTGATAGGGGTCAGAGAATAATATGAGAATAAGTCAATTTTGTCAGAATTGTCAGTTACAATTCTAAAGGGACGATTTGGCTGAATAAAAGCAGAGAGTGTAGCCCCGTACACTCCACAATTCATCCTGCTACTTCTATCAGCAGGCACATCATCAATAAACACTCGTGATCCAATTCCACTGGCAGCCATACATGCCATTTCCATAATATTGCCGCCACCATATCTGATAGTGTATGAGGTGTCTTCTCCATACATTTTTTCTTCCCATCATTCTGGTAGAAGTTAATCTTGGTTTCATCTGTCCAAAGATCTTTTTTTCAAAATTGTGCAGGCTCTTCAAGATGTTGTCTGGCAAAGTCTAATCTGGCTTTCCCCTTCATGAGTGTAACGAGTGGTTTGCAATCTTCTGTGAAGTTTCTTTTCTTGTCCATGGAAATAATTTTGTGGTCATCCACTTTAGCTGTCTTTGGTCTTTCAGTGTTGCTGAGCTAGCCAGTGCATTCCTGGTGAATCCCAAAGTTTTTACTACCTTGCTTTCTTTTCAGCCTAAAAATCAACTTAAGATAAAACCTAAAGATCTTTGATGTGCTTCATTTGACATGAAAAAACGAGAGCACGCCTCACCTGGCCATGAAGCTGTGTGTTTGTCTCCTTTACAGTAGGATGCAGTCAGGCTCATATCTGGCTAGCTAGCTTGGGAAACTAGCAGAGATTAGTGTAGCATTACAGAAAGATTAACAGGCCATGTCTCTCTCCTCTAATGTTAGCAAGAATGTAAATCTTTTTTTTTAAATCAAATTTTACTAGTGATTCTACACGTCTTTTTATGTCTCAGTGACCTGAGGTGTGAAAATTTAAGGACTTTGTAACATCAGCAGCTAAGTCCTGCTCTTCATTATTATCATGTAAAATGCCATAAGGTTTGCTGACAAGTCTGTGTAATCCTTACCTTATTGCATGAGAATGAACAATTTAGGCAAATTTTTTTGTGCAAATTTCCCAACCAGTTGCAGGATTTCGTTTTTATTTTTATTTTTAACGCCAATTCACAGCCGGAAGTAGGGAGCGTGACGCGGGCCATGGGGGGTGACTGAGAAGCACTGGTATAAAGAAAGTCATGAATACATTTAATGATAGCTGATAAAATCTGCCTGGGAATAGCTTTAGTTTTGGCTGGTTTATTGATAGAAATGAAATTTGGTTTGGTTTTGGTGCTTAAAAACAGATGCAAAATTTGAGAAATACTGACTAATTTTAAGTAGTAAATCTACATATAGTGTGCAATAACATCAATCTTTGTGTTTTTTAAAACTATATGTTCTGCATCAGAAGAAGTACAGTTTCATCATTTTGTTATCCTAGAAACAGTTTTAGCATTCTGGTTTTCTTGAAAGAGATGACGTATCTGCCATCAAGGTGAGAACACACACTCCCTCAGAGATATCAGTTGTGTTAAACACAACACCTCCGTCTCAATATGCTTCCACTCAAGATTTCATCACTCCACAGCCCAGCAGTTGCACACATTGGTTTCATCATACTGTGTCAGGCGCATCAAAGACAGCTTGGCTTATAAAGTCTAGGAGGACTATGCTAACTGGTTTGATATTCAAATCTCTCAGTGCCAACCACAGCCTTCTGGAAAGAGATCCTGGGACATGCCAGAAAACAAAGTAGAAGTTGGAAACTTGCCACGCCAAGGGAATGTTTTGTGAGATTTGTTTTACTCAAATTAAACAGCCACTCTCACTACATACTGCCGAAAGCATAAAGGTGCCACGGAAAGGATGAAAAAAGCCCTGCGATATTACCTCTGACAAATAAATGGCATCCAAGTTTCTCAGATATAATCACAACACAGTTTAAATGACTGAATAAATCACATTTGACAACTCATTATTACAGCAGACTTTGAATCAGAACTGGTGAGAGTGAGTGAGCCTGACGGAATAAAAAGGTTTGAAGTGTCTCCCTTTTGCTTGCATTTGCTTTAAATGCAATGGGCTTAAATTACAGTAACTGAAGAGAAACAGGGGGAAAAAAGCAGATTTGGAGCCGTGCCCACTGCTGCCGAAGAGAGGTGGGGAGAAGAGGTGGTGACAGTTGGAACTAAAGCCAAACACTTGAGGCTGAACTGCGAGCTGTGACACAAAGTTCTAATTGAAAAGAAATAAAAACCTCTTATTACTGAAATGTAACCTTTAGCTAAGCTCCTGTTTTTCATTACAGTTTTATTTAAGCTTTGTAGTTGGTTTCTCTCACTTTTCCTCAAGAAAGACTAAAAAAAGAGGCTTAAATAAGAAATAAAGAGCAATAATGAGCTGCCACAGTGACCCTAAAATCTGATATAATAGCATTTTGGCTGCCACCATGCTACACAGGAATCAATGCAGTCTTGAAGTGCTTTTTTATACCTCTAGGTAGCTCATGAACTAGTTAGAAGTGCACTCTAATGTCTGTTTCATCCATTTTCTATTTGTGTTTTATTTTCAGAGCCCAAAATAAAGACTCCACTCTGCAAATCCTACTTCTGTATGTCAAACACAGGGTGCAAAGATGGCATGTGGGTTAATTCAGACATTTTAATGTATAAAAGAAATTTCAGGGCAGTAAATCACATTTGAGACTCACTGGGTATCTGCTGGATCTTGTGGACCAACACAAAGGCATCAGACAGACCAACCTTCACGGGGTGATTGACAGAGCTGATCTGCGACACCTCGACGGGGATCTGAAATAAAAAAAAGGGGAACTCATTACCATGACCGCAAAGATCTGTCTGAGATAGGCTGCAAAATGTAAACAGGCCACTGCAGCCTCAAAAGTGCTGACATTCTTCTTTAGCAATCTGCTGAGGCAATATGCAACTTCAATAAGCACATGGCCATCTTTGGAGCATAAACATTTCAAGCACAGATGGGACAGAAATGAGCAACAGCTTTGTGAAGACTGACTTATAAATTTAAAAAAAAAGAGAGCAAAGGTATTTTGACTGTGCACACCACTTCAGGAAAGGTAATGCATGCATGGTGGAGGAATTTGAAGTGACATACGGTATACAGTAGCTTAGCTGTACTCAACAAATCTTCCAGTTTATATTCAGCCAGATTATACCTAATAATCACGTTGCTTTTTTCAAACCAATAATAATGAAACACATGGGAAGTTCAGTAGCTTTCAGATCAGATCCCATAACATATAAAAATGACACATTACATAAGCAGGCCTCAAACATAAGAGGACAAACACCTCAGTTTTAACGACTGCAATTATCTCAGCTCGTGGCTTACTGAAATTTCGCGCTCGAACATCAAGCTCTGCTGGATAATGTTTTTCATCACCTTCCCTTCTCCCCCAGTTCAATTAAGCTGTTTTTCAAGCGACTTTTGAAATGTGGATATTAACAGACACCGTTAGGACATGCAGTGACCCAGAACTCGTAACATTAGTGAAGATTATGCCAAAACCTAATCACGCATATGGAACAAAAAAACTAGTAGGGCGTTAACTGGTATTTTCATGAAAAGCCGCCATAAAACTCATGGAACTAATTTTGTCTCTCCTGCTGGCATTGCTCCTTTAGTGAAAACACATCAACGCTAAACTAAAATAACATGACGGGGCCAAAAGTTAGAAATGAGAGATATTAGTCAAGAAACAGCAGGGAAACAGATTGTGTGTGTTTAAAGGAGACCTACAGTGGTCATTATAAACTCCGTAGTATTATCCTTAGACTCTACTAGAGGGTTTACATGAGTCACACTTCAAAATAATCCATATGCACCTTATACTGGGCTTTGGGGCAGACACTCGGTTCATCCTCTGTCTGAAGCAATCTGTTTCAGCTTCTCTGATGCCGTTAAGAAAACTGTTTTCTGACTGGCTGCTTCTCGCAAGCAGGCGGTTTGAACAGCAGTGGGCTGTGGCTGCTATTTGGTATATTGCACATACTGTGATAATTTCATCTCAGTGTTACATGAAATGTCTCCTTTAGTGATCAAAAATAAATAAATAAATAAATAAAAAGGGGTGCAATTTTGATACATTTGCTAAATCGCAAATGTGACAACTTGTCAGGTGTGATGATATGTGTTACAGAGATATTTGTACAGATGGGAGGGTGCATGAAAACTGAATGCTGTGCTTTTAAGTTTTTTTTTTTTAGTTGGACTCTGGAAAAGGTGAGCTGAACCATTTCGTGCCAGGTCAGTGTTTTCTTACAGGAAGCAAGTGTATCAGTGAAGAATGGCGTAAGCACCATAATAAAAACACAATTTCATCTGCAATAACAGATGGTGTTATAAACAGAAATGAACACTGCAGAATCTTAGTGAAGGCTCACTTTTCCCCACCTCTTTGTATGCGAAAACGATCCGACCAGTCTTGTGCAATATGGCCTGGAAGGTGAAGCTTCCCAGGCTGAAGTTGTCCTGCAGGTGGACGTGGTCCCACTGCACCACCAGAGCAGTACCTTAGAGAAGAAGGAACCAGAGGGAAAACGTTTTCACAGAAGGACTACTCAGATTCGGCTCGATTAAAGTAGAACACAGTACCAATGAATGATACTGTCTGCATAAAGCATGCACTTGTGTTCCACTGTTGGGTTCTCAGATCTAGCGTGAAATGAACTGCTGACTGGGCAAAGAATGAGAATAGAAAGACATCACTGCAACAATGGTGTGTGTAAAGACATATGAGTTTAAGGCATTTTTTTCCTGGAATAATACCCACCCCCTCACCCCACCCCCTCCCAGCTGTGAGCTGACTGACACTGAAGCAGTGATGTGAAAACACTTCAAATGAAGCTTTTGACAAAGCAAAATGAAGGTGTGGCTGTTGCTGTGATCGATTATGTGAGCTGGACAGTTTTCATGTGAATGAGTGTTTTTTGTAAATAATTCTTTTTTTTTAAACATGGGATTTATCAGAATGTTCTGAAAACATTAATGTAAGGAAGGAAGCAGCAACAACAGGAGTGCTGTACTGATCCTGGTGCAGTTTTTAATATATAAACCCTGCCAAACATTATTAACACCCCTATAGGCAAACTAAATGTATAGTGTAAGAATAAATGCGTAAATAAGGGCATACACAAGTATGTGAGCAACTTATTATGGCTTAACTTTATAACTTGAAACGTGACTTCACCAGCAGGAGTCATCGTGAGGTGTCGATTTAATTTGAGGAAGTACTAAATTAGCACCAGCCTCACAGCTCTGCCCTCCAGAAAGCCAGCCTCACATTACTTTTAGCGCTATTTTGATTTACTGTGGACTTTGGAGAACCTATTGATGCGGAAGCCTTTCGTCCCCTCTGAGTTAGTCATTTGGCTGGACGCCAGGGCAATAAAGGTTTGTTAACCAATCAATTTTTCCGTCACACAGCCAGAGCATGTCCCTCCAAAGTAAAGACGAGATTTAGCTTCTCTGCTGACAGATTGGAGAGCAGCGGCGACTGGTCAGAAAGGAAACCCTGTAATAAATTACATGTGGTCTGTGGATTACCTCTGGCACTGGACACGGATGTGTCTTGTGTTAAAGGAAGGGGTCAGAACACAACATGTGACTAATATTTCCACAAAGAAAAGAAGGATGCAATAAAAGGAAAGCAGCCAGCGCACTAAATTGCTATTAACTTCTGGCACAGTGGGCTTACTCAGTCAGCAAAAGTTAAGCTTAATATAAGTCTGCTTAAAATGCATTGAGTTCAAGAGGGGAGGCTGCCAAGCTATGTGGGGCTGCCTGGTTTAAAATACAGAGTGTGTGAGGAGGCGTGGAGGGAGTACACACTGGCCTTGTTTCCATTTTCACTCACACACTGTACGTATGAGCAAAAAAACAAACCAAATCCAGCCTATGAAACCAACACAATGAAGTCATTTTTGACTGATCACATGAAAATTAAACATTTGTCACAAAATAATTAATTATGTTCTCCAATAACACTAAGGTTGAAATTTTGAATTTAAAAGCACTTCAGTGAGAGCCCTATAAAGGCCTAGTGGCTAAAATTTGCTTCTAAAGATTTTTTTTTTTTTTACATAAATGTTATGTTGTATTTGGTAATAATTTAAAACACATGTTTATTATTTTGCATCACCTTAAATTTCTAGTCAACTCAGTTTTTTTCTTAATCAGCCTTAGTTTGGTAGGGATACAGGGTAAGCATGACCCCTGCTCAATGGGAGCCTTGATAGACAAGCTTCTTGGTCGCTGCTAAAACCATAAAAGCTTGATAAAGATCTCTACTTAAGCAGTTTATCTAGCCTGTAATACACTCTTTATTTGATCCACTTAGATAATATCAATAAAGACTTCTTCAGGCAATGTCACTCAGGGCCACTTCATTATCCACATGTTAATGCTCTCTCAGCTGCAGCTCACAGAGTGTTTGCTTCATCTGTCTGTCAGCATATTGATGAGAAAACCCATGTGGATTCTTCTATACAGTGAGAGAAGTTTTATGTGCTTTATTGCACGGCGACACGGCCACACTCACTCTGGTTTTAAGAATTTTTGAACTATTTTCCCAGCTATCATTGTTATATTGTATTTATTTTGGTAAGCTAAGCTGTTTTTCCCAATAAAGTATTTCTGTCTCTCACAGCATCAAAGCATTTGACTGCAAAGCAAGCACAAATCATCTCCCTCCACCACCGTGCTTGACAGTTGGTATGACATGTTTGTGCTGATATGCAGTGTCTGCTTTCACCAAACATGGTCCTATGCATCCCAAAATCCCCACTTTGTTCTTTTCTGTCCAAAAGACAGAAGTCTAGAAGCTGTGCCATCATGCTCTTTTTAAAAAGAAGTGGCTTTTTCCCGTGTGACGCAAACAGGAAACTGATTGTTTTTGCTTTCAAAGTAAAAGTTGCATCTTTTGAAACGTGCTGGTTGCAGAGCTAGGGTAGAGCTTTTACTTTGTGCTCTGTGGTTTGCATCGAGTACAGTGAAAAGTTTCTTATCACATGACTGTACATAATTTTGTTACAGTTTGAAGGAAAAAAGATCACACATTTACATATTTTCAGCATCTGGCTACAATTTAGGTAAATTTTAGCAAGTGGCTAAAGGGAACTGTCCTCTTAGTGTACTTAGTATCATTATTTATGCTTGTGCTTTTCCTACTTTGGCATGCTAAGACGTCTAACATCATACATCAGGATTTAGCATGTTTGATCACTAACTAAAACAATGTAGACAGCAGCTGATGGTTCTGCGAAGCTTAAAATTAATCACTGAATAATGGATTAATAAGTGCTTGTCTGTTAAGTCACATCAGAGCTCCACAGCTGCATCAAACAGCCCGGAGGTTGTATTTTTGGAACGGTGCTGTCACCCTGGTCCCGCTGGATACAAGAGTCAACTCAGGTGCTGAAACACTAAACTCTTCTGTAAATAAACTTCAGGGTAGTTTCAGAGAGGGACTTGAAAGAGATCACTAAGCCAATCATGTGCATTCTTTATTCTGAAGATTTTAATTGGGAACTACAAGTGAAAGTTGTGTTTCTGAAAGTTGAACATTTGGCAGCAAAGTTTCACACAACCCTCGCAGTGTATTTTGTGTGGAGCAAGCAATATGTTTCTGTGGTGAACGCCTCATCAAACCGTTCCCAAACTCGTTTTATCATTTTTTAATGGAGGCACTGACTCCTCCACAGCACAGCAGACCGTGCAGATCTTTTGTTGTATTGGCAGGACATTGACTGATGGACGGAGCGTTGAGAAGCAGGCAGGCTGAGAATCGATTGGCTGCCAGTTTGGTTAAAGTCTGATGAGCTCCACTGCAGAAGGTCAAACAGTTGGTCAGTCACACTGCTGCACATGGATCAGAGAGCAATGACAGACAGGATGGATAACAACCATCACAGATGGCAAAGGAAAGATACGGAGAGTGAGGAAGGGCATCAGTTTAGCGTAAAGTGAGTAAGTGGAATTTAGGAAGGCGTTGAGATGGTCTTGGGAGGATATGATGAAGCACATTTTAACGACAAAGACAAAGATGACACATGCGGTAAATTATTTTCTTTAATTTTAAGATTAGCTGTCTTTGTAAACATCTGTTGTAACTTAGTTGCTAGATAATTTTATACTGAAATTAAGAAATTGTTCCAAAAATAGTAATCAACAATCAGACAACCCCCTTGACAGAAGTCACTTGGCAACAGTGGAAAGGAAAAACTTCCTTTTAACAGTAAGACACATCCAGCAGAATCAGGAATATAACCAGAATGCAACCAAGTGAGTCAAGTCCCCTTTTTGCAAAGAGGCACAATGCAGATGAGGAGTGCTCACTCACGACTGACTCAGATTAATTGGAATGTGATGGCAATCTGTCTGCATTTATAAATTAGATGGAAATTATTTGCAAACCTTCACCAATCTCTCTGAGACTGACTGCCACATTATACTGCTATTGTTTGGAGACTGGTTGCCTACCACCATGTGACCTGTGAAATCACCTAGCCATCGAAAGTGGTCACCAGATGTGTACAGTATTGTATGCTTAACCTCATGACTACTTGGTCAGTGCAACTACTGGTCACTGAATGTGGAAAGATTTATTGCAAACACGGGACAATCACTGAATTTATGCAAAGTTTAATGCAGGAAACTTAAATCAAATCTGGTGTTTCTTCGTGTAATAGCTTACTGAAATGCTGTTTTGTGCCTCACTTATTTTGAAGTGCAGAAGAATAAGTAGACAACTGTTACACAATCCTGCAGAAATAAGATCCTAATGTTTTACCACAGCATGGTAGCATGGTGGTTAGCACTGTTGGCTCATAGCTACAAGGCCTGGGTTTGCATCAACCTTGGCCCGGGCCGTTCTGTGTGGAGTTTGCATATTCTCCCCATGTTTACGTGGGTTTTCTCCGGGTACTCCGGTTTCCTCCCACAGTCCAAAGATATGCAATTACTGTGGTTAGGTTAACCGGTGTGAATGTGAGCATGCATGGTTGTCTGTCTCTCTGTGTTAGCCCTGTGACAGGCTGGTGACCTGTACAGGGTGTACCCTGCCTCTTTCCCTATGACAGTTCCCTATCATACAGGATAAACGGAAAAGAATGGATGAATGGATGTTGTTACCATTGTCAGAGTAGATGACAGTAGAATTTCTGGAGAGACTTGGGTCAAAGTTGGCCATTAGTGGAGCGATGTACTGTGTAGCTGTTAGCATCCGGTGGACCACGTCACCAGTGTAGATGAACCCTGAAGGAGAAAAGAGACAACGGACTACATATTACTCTGTTGAAAACTGAATTCTAATTTAAAATATACTTTGAATTCTCTCAGACATTAAATTAAGACTATGTAAGTGTCACTTATAATGCAGATATATCCATCTTCTCTCCCCTATTTCTATCTTACCTCCCTTAATAAAGCTGTAATCTCATACACTATCTGGGAGACAACATCCCTGCCCTCTAGTCCACAGTTAACAACTTCTCATTAACAGACAACCATCTCTTCTCTCAGTCCCTGGTTTTGTGCTGCAGGTAGCTTCACCAAGCAATAACGATTAGCACTATTACCTTTTATCAAAAACAGAAGGACAAATCAGAGGGACTTTGAGGAAGGATATGCTCCTGTTCCTCCGCTGCGGCACTTTCTCCTCTCTTGTCATTACCAATCATGAACGAATCAATGACAGCTAAAAAGGGTTTGTTAACCTTTTCAATTTATGTGCCTCTTCAACAAGATGCAAATAGATGGTTTGAGAGAGAGCAACACAAACCGGAGCTGGATCATTTAGCAGCCCGTAAACATGGTTATTAAACAAACCTGCTTTTCTGCTTCTAAACTCGAAACCCCGACAGTCATTGCAGGATACGCTCCCACATGACACCACTTTTCTTATTCTCCGCCGTAATGAAATTTTTCTGAACTATAGTTTCATATTCACACGTCTTTTTTATCCTAAACATTGTTAAAAGGTATCCAGTCTTAACGCACTGAGGGTGGAAACAGCTGTTTGTTGTTCAGCTGTCAAAAGACCAACTTAGCAGCACATAAAGTGAGCAGCAAAGGAGCCGCCCGGGGTCGGCACACACGTGCAAACTGATAATATGGCAACTCACTACTTACAGTGTTTTCCACTGGATTTTCTTCTTCTTCCACAGCTGCCAGTATTTTACCATAAAGATACTTTTTCAATAAGATACTGAAAGATAACATATAGTTGTATTGTGATTTTAAAAGAGAAGGACTGTAATTAGGTTTACAACATATCCATCTTTATTACTGTTTACTGTAAACAGGTTCATGTCATCACTGAATTTAAACTGAGGCTCTGGCAACATCAGCTGCCAGGGACCTTACTGTAAAACAGGAATATATGAAAACATTCACACAGATACTTCAAGTTTTTTTTTTTCGGTTTTTAGGGCCCGAGCACGAAACGTGCAGAGGCCCTATTGTTTTTCCTCTTTTTTTATTATTAGGCCAACCGAAGGGTCTTCACTGTGAAGAGTGACTTTATTTGAGCGGATTATGTTTTTTCTCGCACGTTACTTTTGTCCGAAATACGACGCCATAGTTTGATGGTGCACAACACATTCCACACATACAGTTGTTGATTAATGGACTACAGAAAACGGGGAAAACGCCCACCATTCATCACAAGGGAGCAGTCTTTGCATAAAGAATTTGCACTTATGACAACAGAATCAAACATCATTTTAATTTCCCCGCTGACAACAGTGTTTAGCAAAGTCAGCTTCTATTTCAAGATTTATTCAAGGTAAAAGCTTTTGTTCTCTCTGACTTTGCCTGGATTGCAAAAATATCACAAAAAAAAAAATCCTACACAGCCTTAGATATCATCTTTTACTGACTACAAAGGGAGAAAACTGGCATTTGGGTGAAACTGTGTTACATATCCAAAGTATTTCACCTTTGAAGAACAGTTTGAAAAATGGATAATAAACTTACAGTGACAGCATCTTTAGATAACTACATGTTTCCAGCATCTTCTTGTCAAACAACTCTTCTCCGTTTCAAGACATTTATGATTTTAAAACTTTTCCACTTTTGTCCTGTTGAATACTGAGAAACTGCATTTTTTGTTATTATACTGGAGACTGAGCCATCTGTTTTCTGGGACCAGCAGCACTTTATCAGTAACACCATATTAATACTATTTATGACCTCCTTTTGCTCTCAAAACTTCAGTTCTTCCCAATTCCCTAAGATGTCGGAACAACATTTGAGATTCAGATTTATGCTGGCATAATTGCGTTTCATAATTGCTACTGATTTGTCAGCTCCACATTCATGCTATTTCCCATTCAACAGCATCCCAAAGGTGTTGAGTTGGATTCAGATCTGAGGAGACAAAACCAGTTCGACAGTCTGTGTCATTCATGATGTTTTCACACATTCTCTCTCTCTCTCTTGCACACACTCGCGTACACACACACACACACACACACACACACTTCCACTCGTCTTTTGCCTGTGTATGTGTGTGTGTGCAGTCACTTCACTGGGTACACCTTTTCAACTACTAAGGCAAATATCCAATCC
>VOQJ01019815.1:0-15222 GCA_015052665.1 Apistogramma diplotaenia
CATGGCCACCCCCCCCCCCCCCCCCCCCCCAAAAAAATCTACTCTCACTGCTGTGTTTCCCAACAGTGCATCAACATTATGTAGACAGTGTGGCGCGCACTGGTAATTGATCCTCTTAGCGTGAGGCAGGGAACAATTATGTTAAATTAAAGATTAGGGGCAGTATATATGAGCAGTATATAATTAGCTATTTCACAAAAGCTGCACCTACAGTATTGAATTATTATCTGAAAGGCACCTTTCTTGCCTTAAAGGCTGTATTCATTCTCAATTTTACTCCAATTCGACTGTCAAAATCACATGGAAAGAGAGACGGGTTGTCAGACGGATGCCTCAGGCACAACAGAGGGCTTTCACCGAGTCTGAAAGAAGGAGACAATGCATGTAGGCTGCTGCCCAAAAGCCCATTTACCATTGGAATGGAGTGTGTGACGAAGGCTGTGATACAGCTATCTGTCTGGATGTTCATCCTCCTCATTCCCAATGCCACAAAGTGGCATCTGTGTTGGATGGTTGTGCCACATTCACTTCTGTCTGAGTCAGTAGTTTAGGAATTTGGTTGACTGTACTGCTTTCGTCATGTTTTTGTCCCCGTGTTCATTTAGTGGAATATTTGTGTCCAGTGGTTTTGTTTGTTACAATGAAAGCTGAGATTGCTGCACTGAAGGCTCTAATTTTTTTTTTTTTTGTTAAGAACAATATAACCTCTAGGGATGGGCGATCTCCTGAGTCCCAGTGAAACTGATGGGAAAGGGTTTTTTGTTTGCGTGGTCCCACTGGGAGTTTTCGTTGACGTTCTTTACTATAATTGTCCCTCCCAGGTACAACAAGAGATTTAAACCACCACAATACACAGGTGGGAACTATAGTCTGACATTTGTGGCGTGGGTGTGTCGCCTGTTGGAGTTCCTACGTGTTGTTTCAGGTCTTAGCAGGCTTAGACTATATTTAGATTTGTGATATCCACCTTTGTCATCTTGACTATTCTAAATGCTGGCACTGGGATTGGATATGATGCTCTAATCCTGGGTAAAAGTAATCTATCTAAATATTGGTGGGCATTTACACTCACCAGGCTCTTTCTTGATTACACCTTGCAAATACCAGGTTGGTCCACCTTTTGCATGTTCTGCACATCTAGGTTGTTAGAGTGGTTGAGTTACTGTTGCCTTCCTGTCAGCTCAAAGCAGTCTGGCCATATTCCTCTGACCTCTGACATCAGCTATTTTCACCCAGAAAACTGCAGCTCACTGGATATTTTCTTTTTCTGACCATCTTCTGTTAACCCTTGAGATGGTCGCATACTGAATGTGACTTGAGCCATCAGGGAATAACATTTCCATGAAAGGGTGTAGATATCTACAACAATGCTTAAGTAGGTGACGCGTGTCAAATTAACATCCACGTGGATGGCCGGACCCAAGGTTTCCCAGCAGAGCGTTGCCCAAAACTGCCTCCACCAGCTTGCCTTCTTTCTATAGTGCATAGTCCTTGTGCCAGGTCTTCCCCAGATAAGTGGCACACATGCACCCGGCTGTCCATGTTTGAGCCACAGTAGCTCATCTGTCGGATCAGACCACTGACCATGCGCGTCAGTGAGCCTTGGCTGCCCATGACCCTGTCGCTGGTTCACCACTCTTCTTTCCTTGGACCGCTTTTAATAGATGCTGAACACTGCAGAATAGAAACACCCCACAAGCGCTGCAGTTGTTGGAGAATGCTCTGACCCAGTCGTCTATCCATCACAGTTCGGTCCTTCTCAGTATGCTCCAATCCTGATGCTCGTCCATTTTTCCTGCTTCTAACACATCAACTTTGCAGACCAAGTGTTCACTTGCTCCCTAATACATATAATACGTATATCCCACCCACTAACAGGTGCATGGAGAGATAATCAGTGTTGTCACTTCACCAGTCAGTGGTTGTAATGTTATGTCTGATTGTTGTATATGTGGTGATGAGCAGTTGAACAGGTTTAAGTGGCTGGCACTCAAGAATTAGCAGCTACCCTATCAGAAGAGTTTTATTTTGGTGGTTGGTGTCAAGAGGAAACATTAAAACACAAACACCATGTTAACTTTTAAACACCTTATCTTAATATTACCAACATAAAGAGTAACACCAACATTATCATCTCAACAGAGTTTGTAGCAGCAGCAGTTCGGTCTCATTTCGATGACTGTCCAGACTCCCATCGGCACTTCTGCTTCCACGGCACGTGTCGCTTCCTTATACTGGAGGAAACGCCTGCATGCGTGTAAGTCTGATATGTAGTTATAAAACAGCACCTTTTGCATTCTGCGACACTTACCAATGAAGCTGAACCTGTTTGGATTTGAGGTTAAACTTTTGAAGCACTGACCTGCTGAGTTCTGTGGATTCTCTGAATCTTTTAACGTGCACCATCACCGATGGAACCTCCCTAAATTTTGCCAGCTGTTACGTCTAACTGTCAAACACATGGATGCAGTGGTTGTTTGACATCCACGTCCATCAGCTGCCTTTTTTTTCTCATTTAGATTTTCTGTGTTGCAGGTGTCATCCAGGCTTTGTCGGGATGAGATGCGAGCATGCAGACCTCCTCGCTGTAGTCGCAACCAATCACAGGCAACAAACCATGGCCACGGTGCTGGTGTTGTGTGTGATTGGGTCTGTTCTCATCATGGTATTGTGCACAGTCTTGCAGTAAGTTGCATGCATATATTGCACTATAAGTAACAGATTCAGATAAACCGTGCAGGATTTGCCATAATAAACACGCAGCCCTGTAAGAGCAGTACGTCTTTATTTAAAAATGGAACGAAACTGATGAGTTTCCATGGTGTCGTTTTCTTTCAGTTGCTGGTGGAGGCAGGACTGTCGCAGGCGGAGCCACGCGCATCACTATGTTACAGAAAAGCACGGCATGTCATGCTATCCATCTGAGAGTGGTACTTGCCTTTACTTTCTTATCGCAAAGTGCATTATTAACTTCATAGTTCCACTTACACGCTGCAGGGGGATGCAGTATCCATTAGATGAACACGAGAGAATGGAAGTTGAGAGCAGTAAAGAGTGTGGACATTTAATACGGGCTTTCTACATTTGCTGTGTTTAGGCAGAGAGCATACAGTCAGGCATTTGGATGTGATACAGATTAATGGCGTGCCTCCGTCCATGATTGTGGTTTAAAATTCTCGTATAGACGTTTTTCTTATCGCCAAAAGAACGTCTGTTTTTCAGTACATTACAACATCTGTCTGTGACTCAGAGTCACTGGTTCTTAATGTAAGTATGAGCACTTCAAACAGGCCACGGGAAATGTTCTTATTCCCAGAAGCAGGCAGGCATTGAGGTTTTTAGTCGGGCATTGTTGGGAATACTTTTAGTCACAGACTGGTCCACACTGCAGTGACCACGTTCACGGCAACAATGCAGATCACAAAGATCCACAACTATGTGTCATAATGGTTTTTAACAAATTTTATGATCTTGCCTCATATGGCTCAGCAGCACATTAGGGTTTGTTTTTTCTTTTCTTTTCTTTTGTGGAATGTGTTGATAATCATCTGACTACTGAATATAAATTTCCTTTTATTAAATTTACAAACTTTTATAACTACTTTACTATCTGCCTTTCAGTGGTTTGAGAAAACATCTCGCATCGTGCTGTGTTTAATCTTCCTCGTCTGCCTGGCTCTCAAACCCCCGGCAGATTGCATCCAGAGTGGTACAACAGGCCAGAAGCGAAGCGTTAATACAGTGTCTTCTGTGTGACTGAGGTAGGCCTTCTTCATGCGGGAGGTTAAACGTTCCATTTCCCCTCCCTGATGACTAGGACTTTTTTGGACTTCAAAAATCTAGGGATGTGTTTGCTTTGCTCTTTTGATTCTGTGGAAATGCACTCTAAGAACCCTCTGAGGACGGCGCTGCCGTCAAATCGTACACGTGAGAGAGCTCTGTGTGTCCCGATTACAGTTTATGGCTGGCCTAGAGGACATTTATCTACGAGGCCATTAATCGTCCTGTGCGGATGCTGAATAGGAAAGCTGCGGGACAGGAATAATTTATTTACTTGAGTCACACGTCCCCAATTCCTATTTTTGTCTTTTAATATCTTTTGCACGTTTTTCATCGGAAAACTATAAGCACGAAAGACATTTTTAATAATTTGTGGTGTGGGGAAACTGGTGCTTTACCATGTTTTAGTCTGTTTTTAAGGAAGAAGCTCACTTCACTGGACAGAAGTAGGAATTGTTTGTTGGACTCACTGCACATTGGTTCTTAAATTAGCAGTTGTACACAAAGACTGCAGCTTTAAATTATTCCAGCAGTGTTTTGATGAAACTCACGATTATTGCTCCTGAAGCTAAAATAGATGTCACTTTCTTTCTGTATCTGAACACATGCATGCATCAGAGGTGTTTTTGTTTGTTTGTTTGTTTGCAAAGTTTAACTCTACAACACACGAATAGCCACTTTTTATCTTATGGTATCGTTGCAAAATTGTACTTTTCTGCAAGCTTGTTCACTACTTTTATTTTCTTAAAAAGCACTCACTGCACAATGCATCCACATACGAGAGATGCCAAATACAGCTGTTTCTAACTCTGCCTGAACGAGCACTGATGGGACTAAGGACGCGGTTTTTACCCCCCCCCCCCTCCCCCCAGCACGCATGCACGCACTTAAGTCACAGCTTTTATTTTGAAGCAGAAACTAGAAGAGTGGCATGTTATAGCAATGCTCATAAGAGTGGGGAAAAACACCTCTGAAGTTTAAAATGATTATTTTGAAATTTGTTCATAATTTCACATTATTGGTGAGGGAATCAATGACAAATCTATTATAAGGCATCTAATAGGGCTTTGTGTGTTCATTGTGAATGTGATGGTGTTTCTATGCCAAAAGCCTCAGAGTGGATGATAAACCTGTCTTTGTTTACAGTATTTCATGTTTGCATTGGTAGATTTGTGCATGTCTATTATAGGACTGATGTGTAAATATTCAAAACAGATATATTTGGGGGATTCATGGAGTAAAACCATCCCACTGTTGATCTTCTCTTTCATTATCCCTTTACTGTGTCACTTATTTCGGCACAATTGGAAAGCCTCAGTTATTTGTTTTCCAATGAAGAATTAAATATGCAAGTGTGTGTCTGTGTGTCTTAATTGCAGTTCCACCTCTCGAGTCTTTTATTTGATTCCTTGTGTGATCTTCTTTTCACTCGTGAATATTTTTTTTCTCCCTCCTTGAAATATCCAAATTTTCTCTCCACTGAATATTTCAAGATGCAGCGATGCCGACACGAGACCCTGAACCCCAGGCACATCTGAACAAAGAGCCGAACTCTTGAGTGCTTTTTTGGCTGAAGGAAAGGTTTCGTTCAGCTTCTTGTATATAGCCATTCAGCCTTTTTAAAAAAAAAAAGTATTTATGCCTTTATTTCACAGGATCTGTACCTATTCACGTTAAAACATTCACCCTCTATACGAGGCTGCTTCACAAGCTGACATGCTGGTGTTTTTGTATGTCACTGGGTTGATATCTTCCCTTCTAACATGCTGCACCTCCTCTGCTCTTTGCTTTTGGCTCTCTGCACGAGAGGCTTCATTTTGTTTTTGCAATCCCATTATGCCCGCAATTGGATTTCTGCGGAGCTCTTCAGAGCCGTCTGGCTGAGCTACTAAACCAGCTTTGAATTAAGCAGCTCTTACGGATGCCTCCCTAAAGATATACAATACCCTTCGACATACAAACAGTCGGATGGGGAAAGAAACTGACTGGAAACGACTCAAAGTGAAATGACAACTTTGGGGGGAAAACTGGATGTTGACTCATGTCTCATGGACACAGTGGAAGGCAGTTTCTTTTTTTAAATTATGAACTCTGACACTCATCCAAGTAAGATTTAATCCGTATTCTATATAAGTACAGAGGCTGGAGCTTTTGCTTTTTTCAAAAGCGCCTCTTCTGGCTCTTCTGATCCTCAGCCCAGCATTCCCAGTATCTGCCCGTGACCAGATGGTTTCAAATCAGTACTTACAAAGGTATTAGGGATAAGCAACCCTGCCTTGTCCCACTCACTAAGCACTGAAAAATATCATTAGGGATGATTAAAGCTTATTAGCTTCTGTCAAACGGCTGGCTCGCAGGCAACCTTTAAAGAAATGTAACCGTACGCTGGCAGCTGATCCCGAGCAGAACCTGACAGCATGCAGGCAACTTTCAGGACACTTTATTTTTACTCATGTCATATTTCAGCTGATGTTTTGGTGTTTGCAGAGTTTTGTACCTGCTGTTTCCATGGCTCTGACTTTAAAGGTGTTATTTTTTACTGTGGTTGCTTTCAAGAGCCTGATGATTTTATTTGAAGGCACATTTTAAAAATAATTATCAGTTGCAAATACATTTTCTGCCCGCAAGTCAGTTAGCTCTGCTCAGACCAAATGGACGCTCCAGAAGTTTTGTATTGTTTCCATTAATGTGAGGTCACAATCCAAATAAATGGTAATTTGAAAAAATGAAGTTGGTAATGTGTGCCAGTCAGGCTCAGCTTTTTGGCTATGATTTCTTGTTACTCACTGGTTTGAACTGCTGGATGTGTATATTGTAAATGTATTTTATGTGAATAATATATTACGCAGTGTGAATACACTTATTGGTATTCAACTGATCACAATGCAGCAACTCACTGCATATAGATGCAGTCAAACTGAATGGCTGTTGGTGCGAGAGGGGTTTGCCTCAGTATTTCAGAAACTGCAGATCTACGGGGATTTTCTCTGGGTGAAAATGCTGTGTTGATGCCTTGAGGTCAGAAAAGAATGGCAGGACTGCTTTGAGGTGATAGGAAGGCAACAGTAACTCGACCCCTCGTCATAACCAAGGTCTGCAGAACTCAAATGGCCTCCAGTCGCCACATCTCGAGCCAATGGAGCACCTTTAGGATGAGGTGGAGCAGATATGCATCACGGATGTGCAGCTGAGCAACTGCACATACAAAACAGCACATAGCCTGATATCAGCATGTACCTAATGAAGTGTCTGTTGATGGCTGCCAAACTGGTGAATCGGACAGTATTTAAGATATTTGCGTTTATTGCATTTCTTTGGCGTAGTGTATTTACAAAAGCTTGCTGCCTCTCTTTATATATCATATTGCACATCCACTTTCAGGGAGACAGTAATTAGACCTTGATTGCTTCCAACATATAACAACATAGTTCCACAATTTACACACAAACAACCCATGATCTTGAGGATTTATCTGTTTCTGTCAGCACTCAATTTGTTACATGGGGATGAAGTAGTTGGATCCAGTCAGGTCAACACCCCAGAAATGATTTCCATAAGCGAACCACTGCTGGTCAGAGTAGATCTGTCTGGCATTAGTTCATATGCTGCTGAAGCCGTGACGGCAGCTCGTTCAGCGAGCTCAGCCGATGCTCTTGAGCAACATCTAATTGATCGTACTCGCAACGTCTGTCTAAAAGGAAGCCGTGAACGCCCACAGACCGTGAAGTGAGGTAATCGTTCACATAATGGTCCCCAATATGAGCTACACTATCAGCGGGCACGCCACATTTTTGAAGTGCCTGACCAAAGATGGCAGGACTGGGTTTTGCTACGCCAGCCTCTTCTGATGTTATTAAGAAGCTAAAGTGTGACAGGAGCCCACAAACACGTAAGACCGCTTCTAGACGGCTGTCAAAGTTGGAGACTACACCCAGCTTCAGTCCAAGAGAAGAACAACTCTCCAGGGCCTTCTTTGAGTCTGGAAACACCTGAAACGGAGGAAGTTGACACAGTTTAACGCGACACGCTCCTAACATCACTGTTGTTCTGGTTTAGTATAAAAGGCTTCTAATGACGAACAAAAACATTAGAAAAACTGGTTTTATTGCAAGTGATCATTTACCTCCCAGTTGTCTGCGTTGCAAAAGTTATGGTAAAGACTGTTGGCTACTGTGTTCAGCAAGGCTGGTTCTTGTACACCGCACTGGGAGAGAGTGTCGCGCACCACCCCCATCCACCACGACTGTCCGTTCAGACCCTGATGGATGCCGTAGTTTGGGTACGTACTGGAATACTGTCGATAAACCTGCCGAAAAGCAGCGTCGACCTCCGCAGGACTGAGGCTCAAGCCCACACGTTCTGCCTCCTTGCAGTACTGTTCTCCCACAGATGAACGCACCTTCAGCAGGGTGTCCTTCACATCCCACAGCACCCAGCGCAGAGGAGCTCGCATTGCTCCTGCCCAACGCTAAAGAGAGAAGACAATAACAGTTGATCGAAATCTGGTTTTTGGTTTGTATTTTTCCTTTTTTTTCTGTTTAGTTTGACTTTGTGTTTGTTTTATTATTACTATTATTTACTTTCCTATTACAGGGACTGTTTGTCAAGGTGAATCTTTTAAGAAATTTAGAATTGTAGTCTGCACCATTATATCATCATGCTTATGTTGACCAATTTGACCAAATATACATCTTCCAAAAGGATTATTGGACAGTCATTTAGCCTCCTTACAAAGTAGGTGACATTCAAATCCACAAATTTTGGAAATTTCTCCAAAACATGTGCTGATCATAATTATTGATAGTCTGTTTAACAGACTCTGTTATAACAAACAACCTTGTTTAGAACTGTGCAAAACTTATCTGTGTTTCACAGAATATCATCATCAGGGTGTGACAATAGCAAAAGTGGCCAGTAGGTGTCACTGTGGAGATTGCTGTCAGGCTGTTTCAAAGCCCCAATACAATTCTGGCACAACTGCTTTGAAGGCTTCAGTGTTCTGCAAAGCCTCGAGGGGTAATTTTAGCGGGAACATGCCCAGAACACCTCATCCAAGAGGCACCCAGAAGGATCTCTAGTCAGATGCTTCAATCACCTCAACTAGCTCTTTTCAATGTGGAGGAGTAGCAGCTCTACTCTGAGTCTACACTCAAAACCATAAAGTTACCTGGATAAAATCAAATCCTGCTTTGCAGTACAGGCCACAGGTCACCCTATACTGCCAAAGGTATTCATTCACCCATCCAAATCAGTTGAATTCAGATGTTTCAATTACTTCCATTGAAACAGGCAAAAAAAGCACATAGTCATGCAGAGTGCGTCTACAAACATTTGGGGAAAAAAATGGGTCGCTCTCAGTTCCTCAGTGAATTCCAGCATATTTGACCGGATGCCACCTGTGCATCAAGTTCTGTCATGAAATTTCCTTGCTATTAAATATTCCAGACAACTGTTAGTGGTATTATTACAAAGTGGAAGTGACTGGGAACAATAACAGCAACTTAGCCATAAAGTAGTAGGCCATGTATAATCACAGAGTGGGGTCAGTGAATGCTAAGGTGCACAGAGGTTTCACAGTATACTAAGACATTTTGGACAATTTCATGAAATGGGATGTCCTGAAGTTTATATGCGCGTGAAGGTAGATGAGCTAATACTTCTGGCAATATAGTGCACGTGGTTCTAGAAAATAGTTTCTTGCCTCAAAACTCATCTACTGTAAGAATGTAAACATTACACCAATCTACACAGCTTAATAATCAAGAAGCAGTGAGTCTGCTTGCGCATGTGAAGCAGCTATAATCTTACTGATTAAACCTAATCTGACTGCAAACAGCGCCCCGCTGATTCCGACTAACTGCGTAAAGTCACCTATCTCTGACTACTACCTGCTAACATACCAGCATACAGCGTAGTTTCACAGCAGAAGCTAAACCTTTACTTAACAGCAAAAACCTTAAATTACAAATGTCTGGAATGTTACCAGTATTCTCAGCTGCCAACGACTGGAACCAGCGACTAAAGTCGTGAGCCTGCCCTCTGCTGCTGCTGCTGCCTCTTCTTCTTCTTCCTATTCCGCTCTTCTGTGAGTGGCGGCTGCTACTGCCATCTGGTGAACCAAACCTTAAAAACTTAAAAACACAAATAATTAAAACAATATGCATTAATATCATCATTCCGTATCTCCCGGGTTTTTATCGCACACAATCCCGCGCCTGTCTTAATATTCTGTTGACAGCTATGGTGACCTCTCCTCTGCTCATGTAAGCCCTGACAGAGAGTGCATTCATACATCCAGTGCAGCAGGTGGCGGTATGTTCAGAAAGAAGCAATCAAAAGTGTCACCGCGCACACATGCGCGAAAGTTCGCATGGGGTCGTTCTAATAAAGCCTGATTTAGAAAACAAAAACAGAGGCTGTGAACTTTTTCAAGAGATGTGTTGGTTTATTTTTTCCTCATGAAATAGGAAACCATGGCAACTCCAGCTATTCGGATGTTTCGGAAGTTAGAGGGCCTGTTCTGTGTCTACAAACCCTCCGGTGTTCACTGGAAGCTCGTACGGGACACCATCGAGACGAATCTTCTTAAAGGTGAGTTTATCTTATTCTTGCGCTCTTGGACTGTAGCCCTGTTTTCAAACACCCACGCCTGCTTTGAGAATGAGGCGTAATGCAGCTAATACTCGGCAGTATCTTTAACCTAACATCTGAATGTCCTCCGGATGTATCACAACTCAGGTTTGGATGCTACACCTTCCCAGCCACTTAACCACGAGGTCCGGTTCTTGACACACCCAAGCCCTGAGACTGGAGCGTCCAAAGGACTCACAGTGTCTGCAGCCTCAGTGCCTGTACTGTACAACCACCCTCTGGGTATGCATATCCACCATACTGCATCACGTGATAATTCTTTGCATCACCAAGCAGGTGTTGTCTCTGCTCGCAGTACAAATTTATAATGGATATTTGTAGTTGATATATGTAGGTGGTTTTGTTTATGCATTAATTACAGTGACCACGGGCTTTTCCAGTCTGCAGGTTTGGTGTGATTGGTGTCAGGGGCAATATTGAGTGGACATGATGCTCAATGCAGTTCTTTGTCAGCTTCATTGTGAAAAATAGAAATCACTTACTGCAGCCTGTCATGCCTTATGAGAAAAGAATAGGTGCTGGCATTTTGTTTGCTGTCAATCATTCCTGGTCTGTTTATTGTGGAAATTATTAGGTGGCTAAATCCACAGCCCTCCTTTTGTGCTAAGACAAAATGACCAACTTTAAAGCTCTGCTGTTACTTTTACAGGAAGAGAGCTGTGTACAGTGATGCTTAAAAGAAAGGGTACTCTCTTTAATTACGTATTCAGGAGATACTAAAAATCCTCAGTAAGTCTTCAAATTAGGTAAATACAACCTCAGATAAACAACAATGCATAACATTATTTTGTGTCATTGTTTATTTAACAAAAATGAAGTGCAAAAAACTAAGTTCACCCTTGCAGCTATATAGGTCTTGATCATTTAGTCAACGACATCACCAATGACCTCAGCCCATCAATAAGTCATTTCCAAACATTTTAAGGCCATCATTCTGCACTGACTGAAACTAATTTCTGGAAAACATCAAGGCAGTTGCAGATCTTTCCAGCAAATTCACACCAAGGATCAGATTGTGCAAAGATTGCAAAGATCGAAAACATAAACAAGAGCTGCACCTCAAACGAGCTACAACTCTATACAGGCCTCAGTTAGCATGTTAGATGTTAAAGTTCATGACAATACAATTAGAAAAAGACGACTTGTTTGGAAGGGCTGCCAGCAGAAAGCATCTGCGAGAACATGAGAGCGCAGCTTATGTTTTAAAGATTGTATCTGACTAAACCACCAAACCTTTGGAACAATGTCCTTTGGACAGACCAGACCAAAGTCTGGAGATTTTTGGAGAAAGCCAAACAACATGAGCACAAACGCCTCATAACGACTGTCAAGCATGGCGGTGGAGGGGTGATGATCTAGGCTTGTTTAGCAGGGACATGACTCTTGGAAACCGTGAATAGAAAATGTGAGGCCATCTGTATGATGCAGCAGAATGATGAATCCAAGCTCAGAGACAAATCTATAACACAATGACTGAAAAAGAAAAGAGTCCAGGTGCTGCACTGGGCCGGTCAAAGTTCAGACGTCAGCCTGATTTTCATTCACCTCTTATTACTCTGTTTATACCCTATTGTGCATTTATTCATTACTTATTATTAATCTCTGGCTCTCTTCCACAGCATGTCTTTTGCCCTGTCTCTCTCGCCTCACTCCCAACCAGCAGATGGCTGCCCCTCCCTGAGCCTGCTTCTGCTGGAGGTTTCTTCCTGTTAAAAGGGAGATTTTCCTTCCCACTGTCGCCAAGTGCTCATAGGAGGGTTGTTTAGACTGTTGGGTTTTATCTGTAATTATTGTAGGGTCTTTACCTTATAATAAAAAGCACTTTGAGGTGACTGTTTGTTGTGATTTGGTGCTATATAAATAAAATTGAATTGAATTGAACATTGAAATGCTGTGGTGGGGCATTAAGAAAGCTGTGCGTGAACAAATCCCTTCAAACCTCAATGAACTGAAGCAGCGGTGTAAAGAAGAGTGGGTCAGGACCCCTCTGTAACCATGTGAGAGACTGATTGTTGTTCATCTTAGATTGTATTTAAATACTTTAAAGAGCAGCCAAGGATCAGATGTTTTGTTTTTATTGATTATGTCCTCATATGTAAAACTTAGAATTAAAAGAGGTTACTACTTACTTTTTCACTACTCTGTTTTACACTTAAATATTGAATATCATTTATAATGTGACTGAGCCTCAGAACTTTGTATCTAACCTTTTTAATTTCTATTAATTCTGCCCTTAATTTAGAAATAACTGGACTATATATAAACTGCAGTCTTGGTGAGGTCTGTAATGAGTGAATAAAATGTAACTTTCATTGTGTGCTTTAGTAACTGGACCTGAATTCCAGCGTATTCGAGTTGGAGTTGGACATCGCCTCGATGCATTCTCCTCCGGTGTTCTAGGTATAATTTCAGAGTTGCTCATTTTGAAAAACAATCCATTTGCTGCAGACAGTGTTTGTATTGAATTGATGAAGCCTCTGTGAATATCCACACGTTTCTAAACTTCAGTTCTTGCTACTGGGAACGGAAACAAGACTCTGAATGATTTCTACAAGACCAGAGTCACAAGGGTAATTTGCCATTTTTTTCTCTGACATAAAACGATGCAGTTCAGATGCAATGCTCACAAGTCTAACGCTACTTTGTTTGTTCCAGGATTATACTGTGGAGGGTGAATTTGGGACTGCCACAGATAATTTCACTCACACAGGTCGGGTTGTGGAAAGGTCCACCTATGGTATGAATCATTTCTCCTTTAGTTTGGTGTGGTGGTTAGCACCATTGCCTTGCAGCGTGGGGGGGGGGGTTCTGGGACCTTTGCATGTACTCACTGTACCACTGCAGGTTCTCTCTGGGTACTTTGCTTTCCTCCCACAGTCCAAAGACATGCATGTTGGGTTAATTGGTGATTGTAAATTGGCTGTAGGTGTGAATGGGAGTTGTCTGTCTTGCTGACCTGTTTTGGGTGTAACCCACCTCTTGCCGTGTGACAGCTGAGATAGGGTCCAGCCCTTCCAGCAACACTGGATTGTGTATGTGGCTTCAAAGGTTTTATAGTTTTATAATTTATATACCTGAAGAACAATAATACTGTCTAATGTAATCAGTCTCCTTTTAAAAGCACCTATTTTTTTGTAAAGCAGAGGACTTGTGTGTTACATGGACGGTCGTCCCTCTGAGTCCTCCCTTCAAACTGTTTTCCAGATCACATCACACAGGATAAGTTGGAGAGAGTGCTGGCAATGCTGGAGGGAGTCAACCAAAAAGCTTTGTTAATGTAAGCCACCAGGTTTCTGTAAACATAACGCCGACATCATTGACAGTACTTAATTATATTGGCTTGGATGTCTTTGACTAGTTTCTTCTTTGCTGTACAGGTATTCCAACGTAGACATGCGCTCACAGGAAGCCTATGAGATGGCCGTGCAAGGTTTACTGGGTCCAGAGGGGAAGTCGGCACCCATTCTGACAGGCTTGCGTTGCATTCACTTCCAGCCCCCCCACTTCACTTTAGGTAATCTTCACTTGAACACATGGAATACATTTGGTCATTTAAAAAAAAGTGCTGTTCAGGTTTCAAACATGTGTGTTCTGCTTTTACAGAGGTGCAGTGCCTAAATGAGACTCAGAAGTATTTGCGGAAAGTCGTGCACGAGATAGGACTAGAACTGCGCAGCACAGCGGTGTGTAAGGGAGTACGGCGCACCAGAGACGGACCTTTCACTCTGCAGGACGCCTTGATCCGTCATCACTGGACTGCTGCTGATGTCAAGAAGGCCGTCCAGCTATATCACTCTGCTAAGAAAAGTAAAAAACCTTCTAAGACAGCAGTAAAGACACCAGCATTACAAACCTCTGAAGAAAATCTTGCAGAAATTCAACAAAATGAAGCTAATGAAGGAGCGTGTAGGTAGGAGTGGGTCGCTTTGAGCCAGTCACAGAAAAAGCGTATGATGCTGAATCACTTCTCACAGCTCAGCTCAGTCAGAAAAGGTTTGCAGACCAGAAATGTTGGTCAACACAAAATATATTATTACTTGTTGGTTTAATAAACATATTTATCTGCAGCTACAGAGTATTTACAGTCAGGCCCATAATTTGTTGGACAAAGATGCATCGCTTTGTTCCTCTGTACACCACCGAAGTGGATTTTAAATCAATCAATCCAGATGTGGCTGAAGTGCAGATGCAGTGTGGTAAAGAAATGGTCACTGTTCAACAAAAAAACTATGGAATGAACTATTTTGCAGTGCTGTAGTACTTTTTTATTCCCTAAATGTTAATATTATTTGTTCTACAATTAAATAAAAAAAAAGACTGAAACATTGTATTTGTTTTGATTGTAGTAGAAGCGTTACTGCTGAGTTTTTTTTAGGTCTGTAGCTGAGCCGAAGTGCATTCTTTACTGGCACAAATACTCCCCCAAGTGGCAGAAGGTTAAAGTTAAATTTGTTTCAGTGGCTCCAGATATTGATTCAATTTAAACCAATCATCCCAAACTGGCAGTGATTAGACTGGCTCGGACCATATTCCCTTCTCATCCCTGTGATGTTTGAGTGGCTGTGGAAAAATGAAGGAACCAAGTAAAAGTGGCAGCCAGCTGTGAGGAATGAGAGATCACTGAACTCACTGAAAACGTTTTTTTTAGGGGATTATGGTGATTAAAAGATTATAGAACTTTGTGATTTGAGATTATTTATGGGGGAAAATGGCTCCATTTCCACTACTGGAAACTGTGAGTTTGCTGCTTCAGCAGCTTGTGTGCAGCAGGGATCCAGCTCCAAATAGGCA
>VOQJ01019815.1:15242-26192 GCA_015052665.1 Apistogramma diplotaenia
AAGGCAAAACTGGAGCCTCAGTTCCTCTGGAAATGAAATCACTGGAATTTGCATTACAAAAAAAAAATCCAACATTACTGGATATTTTTATGTTTTAAATATTTAAGCCTGAAACCGAATTAACTGAGTAACTGAACTGGACTGAACTCATGGGTGGTTATATGCAGCCCATGAGATCAGTGCTTTTCTGTTCGCCACAAAACCTCCTTTCCGACCTTATGAGATTATTGCAGTGGCGCCATTGTTGTCATGCTCTTCATACCATTGTAGAACTTGTTGTTCCATTGCTAACACAGTTGTCTTTGTCAGTCTGGGGAAACATAACTTCCACGAGGGCGCAGATTAAGTACACAAGCAGACAGATTGTTTCTCTGGAGATTTATTAATCATGAGACACGCCATTACAAACAATTTGATTAAAACTACTCGTCACAAAGGAAACGCACAAGAATAACAAATACATTCATGTTTGGAACTGCTTGTGTCACTCATGGTGTATTTAATTATAGAGGAATTACATTTATTTATAATTATGTGTCAGACCTGACACGTGATAACTGACATGAAGATGAATCAAAACACTATTAATTTAAAAGAGATCGTAAACAAACCCATGATTTCATGAAGTTTAATTATTCAACACTTTACTAAATGGGTACAAATACAGAGATTTGCTTGTTTAGTTCTCACGATGTTTGGAAATATCTGTAAGCTCCGAGAGGCGATTTGCCTGTTAAGATTAAATATAATAAATACACATTCATATTTAATGTTATTACAAGTTCATAAAGCGAATACAGTGTAGCACAAATATCCAATAGATGTGATGTAAGCAGAGTATAACTTGTAACTATAATATTAAACTTGTGAGATTAGTTACTACAGCTTCATATGGAATCATTTCAATCTGGAAAAAGACTGGATTAGAAATTGCACAAAAATGTCATATGGCAGAAGAAAAACTAATAAAATACTGTGCAAAATGATTAAATATACTTGTATATGCTTTAAATTAATTAGTAGTTATTAAGTAAGTAAATACTGAGGAAGCCTTCTCCTGCAAGTATGTAACTTCAGTCACTATTAACTCCTGCCCTAATATTCCGTATGTAGGGGTGTGGAAGAAATAATGTAAAAGCTAAAGGTAAGGTAATGAGTCTACAGTCATGTAAATACAAGTTAAATAATACAATGCACTGGGTTAGAAGAAAGCCAGACCAGTTTGCGGTGCTCTCCTTTGTAAGATCTCACCACTTGTCTTTTTGTTTCAAAGACAAACACATTTGCTCAGCAACATCTTGAGCTTTTTTTCTGTTCTGGCTCGTGGTGCAACACTGTGGCTTCTTCTCTTGTGTCAATTCTTTGACTCAGCTTCCTGGCAACAACACAGCAAAAACGCAATGAGCTGATGTCACAGCGGGCGACTCACAGGGACATTTAGAAAAAAGAAAGAAGCTAAAACATGTTACAAAGACGTGTTAAAAGGCATAATAAAAGTATCCATGTACCTGGCAACAATTTCCAAAGACTGGATCACATTTTCACCTGTCGCGGCGCTGCACTCCATGAACTCAAAGTCATATTCCTGTGAAGTCAAATGAAAAACTGCACTCACTGCGGCTGTTTAATAATTAAAACTACTGAACTGAATGTGATTGTGTCATGAGTGGGTGTAATGCACCGTTTTCGCACCTTAGCAAGAATTTCCCCCTGATGAGTTTTGACCTGGCGTTGTGAACAGTCGCTCTTGTTTCCAAGAAGTAAAACGATGGCGTTTTCAGCAGCAGACTCCTGCAGAACGGGACTTATTTTTGATCACTCGTGCATGTGCTTACAAACTGGTGTAACTTTGTAGGCTGCTTCAAATGTTTCAGACATAAATCTCTAATATTTTACTCTGATACCTGTTAGCTTTTATCCAAATAACAATACTTTTGCTACTATTATTATAAATATGTGCTGCTGTTTCAAATATGTAATTCAGCATCAAATGTAAGTATATTAAATGTAGATTAAACACTCACGGGTCACTTTATTAGGCACTAGGTTGGTACTCTTTGTTGCATAGCAGAAATTGAAACTTATCAGACCAGGAATCCAATCTTCTGTGAACCAGCTGTGGTGAGCTTGTGTGAATAGCCTCAGTTTCCTGTTCTTAACCGGCAGTATTGGCACCTTCTTCTTCTTCTTCTCCTGCTATAACCCATCTGCTTCAAGGTTTATGTGTATTGTGTACTCAGAGGTTCTAATGAGTGCTTATTTGTGTTACTATTGCCTTCTTATCATATCGAAGCAGTCTGGCCATTCTCCTCTGAACACAGCAGGTTGTTTGGGAGAAAAAAATGGTCTGAAATACTCAGACTGGCTCATCTGGCATCAGTAACCGTGCCATGTTCGAAGCCATTCAAATCACCTTCCTTCCCTATTATGGTGCTCAGTTTGAACTTTAGCGGGTTGTCTTGACGAAGAACAACGAGTTGCTGCCATGTGACTGGCTGATCAGATTTTTTAAAAGAGCAGTTCAACAATGAAGAGTACCTAATGAAGTGGCCATTGCATTTTATTTTTCTTAAACATGAAGGGCTTTGAAGGGTTTGAGTGCCACTGCAGTGCTAGTGAATACCAGGTCAGATTAAAAAACACAAACACATTAACTACTGAAGATGGGAAAGCACCGTACCTGAACACAGTTTGCCCAGTAGCTGACGGCAGAAAAACTTCTAGTGGAAGTGATGTCATACATCAAAAGAAAGGCCTGGGCTTTGTGGAAGACCTGTTTGGTTATGCTGTGAAACCTTTGAACACAGAGAAGACATCAGAGGCAATTTATTAATATTTCCTTTTTGAAACCAGGACACTAGCACACTCTAATTACTTTCCTCACATTCACTCAACAGTTCATGTCAGAAATTTGTAATTGAATACAGTTTGCAGAGACTTTTAGAGTTTTTAAGCTCTCATACTTGTCTTTTAAAATGGGTAAGTGCAAATCCAGTCGTGCTTGGAGGATTATTGTAAACTGCACATCTCAATGTCACCGTTGCTGTGTATTTTAAACATACTAATCCAACACGTGCCCACCTAAAATTCAGCAACATGCAGTTTAAAGTATACATGGCAGCTTCACACTACATGTACATTGTGTTCATCTCTGGTACTGGAACAAAGTCTGTATTGTGTCCCGGAATCTGCAATACTGCAATACAAAGCATTATTGAGAAGTGCTAAACCAGTTCTGAAACCAGTTATATTTTGGCCTGAAGCAATCCTTCAATACACACACACACACACACACACACACACATACACTGCTCTGAGCACATTGTCGGGCACGTGTTCATCTAGGCTGTTATATAGCAACTACAATAGCAAGTGTTATTTAGGTAAACATTGCTGCAATCAGTAATTACAGATCTTGGTTGAATTCCAAGGTGTACACAGTGCTTTGAACACTGGCTGCTGCCTACACAGAGTGGCAAGGAAGCCCTCAGTACACTGAGACAGCGTGTCCTTGGCCATCAGGGAAGTTTATCTATGCACAGAAAAAAGAAAAGAAAACAGCCGCTCCCCAGAACATCAAGACACTGCTTGTGGCACAAAATTCGGGCCATCATAAACCATAAATTAACAGCCTGTACCTTTTCCAAGAAATGACTTTTTCTCAGATGGGGGTCCTCGTTTAGTTGCTTTGAAAACCTCGATATGAACCGTGGTTTAAAGCTGAGGCTTGGCATCAGTGATTCTCCTTCTGGATATGTAGCTGTATTGCAGTTTGGGACTCACGCATCCAAATCTGTGGTTAGCTTTCGTTTTCTGAACAATGTGGTGGAAATGATAAGGTGAGATAAGAAAGCCCTTTATTAGTTTCACAACTGGGAAATTCAGTGAACGGGTAGAAATGAACATACACAGGATGTGAAATGGATGTCAAATCAGAAAGAAGTAATCGTTGTTTTTCTTTATTGGATGATTGGAATTAATCTGTTTGTTTGCCCTTCATGAAGTCATCTTTGCTTTTCCCTTTTGGCCCACGTCTACTCCTGACAGTCCTGTGCTGTATTCGAGGAAATCACAAGGCTGAGCAGAATCTGTAACTTGGGTAGATTGGTGATGCACTTTTAGGGACAAACTGTACTTTTGCCTTCATTGTGTCATGGGAAATGCAGACGTGTCGCTCCCAGTGTTTTTATAGTCAGAAGAGTTACTCATTTACAGAATTTACATAAGATGGAATGTGAAAGATAACCTGAACTCCAACTCCAGGGCTCTGAGATGCCAAACAAGGTGGACTTTGTTCCTATCATACGTAACACACTGATGACAGCGATATTTAGGATATGCCTTTTATAATCCTCCTACAGGCAGCACACTGTGAGCCAGTCACCTGCTGCTTTTTCACTCATTTTCAGTCCAGTCCTTATAGAACATGAAGCCCCTTAACACTGACCTATTACTCATTCAAGCCCAAACAAGGCGCCTTACTCTAACTAACTGTATCTTTAGGCACTTTGTTACTAGCAGCCTGTCACAAAAACATTTGTTCCCATTTCTTTAGTTGAATCTATAAAAAAATGCCATAAGGTACTGTAGCAGTAACATAATATAGCATTTTTGCACCAACAAGGTGATTCCTAAAGAGCTAGTGGCCAAAAACTTGGCTTATCTTTACAGTGTGTCCAAATATGAAACTTTTAGTTGTCATCAATGTGTACTGAGGAGGTCTTGATAGAGGTACAACAGTGAGTGCCAAAGGCCATCTGTAAAACATGCTGAGGCCTCTGTCATTAGCTGGGGGTGCATTTCAGCCAGTGCTGTTGGGGGTGTTGTCAAAATTGATCGAAATATGAACTCTGAGAAATACCATCAGATTTTGATCCACCATACAGTACTTGGAAAACATTTGATTGGTAAAAGCTTCATTTTACATCATGACAGTGATCCCAAAACACACAGTCATGAATTGGCCTCCCGAGAGGCTCACAGACCTCAATGTTCTTATCAGAGAAGAGAACAAAAGGTAGCCGACATGCAAAGAAGAGCTTTGAATGTCGTTCAAGAACCCCGGAGAACTGTTCATGAAGACTTCTTGAAAGTACAAGAAAGGTTGTCTGAGAGTTCAGGCTGTGTTGAAGAATCAAGGTGGTCATACCAAATGTTGACTTTCAAGCTGCATTTCCATGTGTGTTTGCACATGTTATAATAAATCACTGTTGCTATTTCCCATTTTTTCCTAGTAAAATATAAAATGAGGCATGACTCCAAACTTTTGCAGAGTGATGTATTATTTATGTGTCCTGTGAAATACCAAAAATTAGTCTCAATGATTTACTCTGAAAGAAGACTTACCTTTCTTGACCTGCTGTATCCCATAGCTGAAGTACCAGAGGCTTTCCATCTACTACAACGGGCCAAATCAACGAATCCAGGCCTACGGAGAATATTCACGTGGCATCACTTTCTATATTTACACACATTTTAGGATTAATTGTGAAATAAAATTCAGGAGCTTACCAATTGAGGCGGGCAAATCTAGAGAAAACTTCCCACTTTGAGCTCTCTTCATGAAGGAGGTCTTTCCCACGCTGCTGTCTCCGATCATCACCACATTGAAACGCTTTGATTTGAGGTCTGTCCTTCCGGGATTACCGACTAAAACAAAAATGTCACGTCAAACACGATATTTCTAACTTCTGATGTATACCTTCCCTCTAATTATTGATAATCTGCTGTGACACTGATCGCCTTCTTACCCAAAGAAAGGCTTTGACTCTCTTGACCCAGGACGATTTCAGCATTACAAGGTTTGGCTGAAATCTTGTCTCTGTGGAACAGTCAGACACACTTCAAGCTTCATGACATATACAGTGTAAATGAGCCACACTTAAGGCTCTGCAAGGTTGAAGCTGTCAGTTTTCAGGATTTCACAAGCTTAAAATGGATCTTGAGAACTGTCTATTTGCGGTGCATGGATTTCTATCATTCATTTAAATTGCGAGAATTTATTTTGAAAGTATACCACTCTGGCGGCATTAACACCTCGTCTCCGAGCAGGTCACCTGAAAACTGCTCTATACAGAGTTTCCGCCCTTTCGTATTGCATACTTTACTATACAATACTTTACTGTATGTATTGTGCATTAGAAACTGCATACCTGTATGTTTAAAGCTTGCAAAAAGAAGGAAAGTACACGTTCTTCCAATTCACGTTTTTATGAATCTGGGCATAATAAATCACCCAGTAATTACCAGGTTATAAAACTATTTAACTACAACCTTAGATAAACAACAACACACAGCATATTGCACCATGTCATTATTAATTTAACTAACACTAAGCCAAAATGCAGAAGCAGTGAGCAAAAAAACTAAACACACCCTATGATTCAGTGTCTTGTAGAAACACCTTTCACAGAAATAACTTGAAGCAACTGTTTTCTGTATGACTTTGTTGGCGTCTCACATCTGTGAGGAGGAATTTTGGCCCACCCTTCTTTTCAATACTGCTTCAGTTCATTGAGATTTGCAGGCATTCATTTATGTGCAGTTTTCTTAAGCTCCTACAACAACATTTAGGTTAAGGTCTGGGCTTTGACTGGACCATTGCAGCTCTTTGATTATTTTCTTTTTCAGTAATTATTTTGTATTTGATGCTGTGCTCTGGAACACTGTTCTGTTGCGTGAAACAAGCTGCCTCACATTTGACTCTAAAACACTTTGGTATACAGAGAAGTTTATGCTCAACTCAGAGACCAGATCGCATGACTGCAAAACAAGCCCAAATAATCACCCCTCCACCCACTGTGCTTCATATGAGGTTGTCTTTGGTTTTATCAAATATGCCGCTAGGCATTATGGTCTAACATCTGCACTTTGGTTTTGTGTGTCTTAAGGACATTGTTCTAGAAGTATTGTGGTTTGTTCAGATGTAACTTTGCAAACCTAAGCTGTGCTGCAATGTTCTTTTTTAAGAGAACAGAGCAGCACCTGGCAGCTCTTCCAAACAAGCCATCCTTTTTCAGTCTTTTACTAGTTATACTGCCTATTTTTTTAATAACCAGATGCATAAAACCTTATAATGAAAAATAAAGTGTAGTTACTTTTTCATATTTAACTGAGATAGTGAAGTGAATGGTCTTTGCTCTGAAGACTAAACACATAGAGAAGTAACTCTGATGAGAGAAAAAGCTCGATTAGAATGGGGTTTGAGATGAGATGACTGCATTACAAAGGTGTGTTGTCTCTGCTTCAGAGAGAAAATACTTATCAGGTAGCTGGACAACCCATGCATGTTCCAGCTTTCTTTTTTTTAATCTCTGATGAATCTCTGTGTGTCAGACCCACCTCACATCCTTTGCCTGCTCTTCACTCTTTGAGATGCCTGATGATGGTTTTTTGTCACTTTCTTCAACCTGCAAGCAGGTAAAAATAGGACTTTGTTAGACTCATTCATGAGGTGACAGTAGAAAACGTTTTACTACTCTATTATCTAGTTATCAGTCATCTTACATATAGGTTTCCCATGTTCATTTACTGTGACATCTTGAAAGTAATCATTTTCTGATCTGTCAGGTTTCCAAAGAAGGTGGAATGTTCATAGCAGGTTCTCCTTTAGTAAATGTGAAACATGCTATGTAAACCCCATGTTCCTCTTTTTAGTTCACTGTTGTATGTTCTTGCCACAAGCATATCACCAGTTTTCAAGGTGTCTACTGCAAATGGGAAGTACAGAACGACGTTTGCCTGTGTTGAAATAACACTCACTTGTCCAGTAATAACCACTTCAAGTTAAAGGCACAAAATTATAAATACAATACAATTATAAATGCAATAAAGGTACCATGCCATTAATGTTCAAATGTAAATATAATCTGTGCACGAGGTTTTGGTAAAATTGGAAACAATTAGGATTTCTACTAGGTAGTGGGGAAAAAAACAAAACAAAACCAAAAAATAACAATACTTTGCTGCTTACCTCTGAAATCTTAGCATCCATCCCGATTTGATCTTCTATTATTGCATCCTCTGCTGTTTGGTCTTCTGTACGCCGGAATCCATGGGTCTTTCGGCTAGATCCCATTTTTCTTCTTCTCCCTCCATATGCTGATTCTGACACTACATCATTGTTGGGGGAGGTAGATGGGAGGTCATTTGTAGTCAGTCTAGGCTCCGTTTCTACTGGTTGACCTTGAGAAACAGGCCCTTCTTCAACTGTTTGCTCAGCCAGAGGTTTAACGTGGGACTGACCAGGAGGGCTAATTTCCACTGTTTCAAATGCTTTCTCTTTTGCTTGTTCATGGTTACTGTCTTTAGGTTCTGTGTGAAGTTGAAGCTCTTCTTTGATTCCAGGGACACTCTCGCTATCTCCAGCATTTGTTCCCATCTCTTTTGCTTCATTATCCACCTCCTGTTGTTGATGCATGTCTTCTTTGTTTCTGGATGCAAGATTCCTTCGAGTGGAGCCCATCTTTCTTCTCCTGTTGGTCGAACTTAGATTTGGGCTTGAATTCTTCATCTCTGCGCTTTTATCAACATCTCCATCATTCAAGTCACTTGGCTTTTTCTCATTAGCATCTTGCTCTTGTATTACTTTTATGTTCTCTGGCCTTTCTGTGTCACTTTGTGTAGTGTGCCTGGCCTGAGTAGAAGACACTGAGATCTCTTCTGTAATGCCAGTACCAGCAGCCTCAGTATTTGGGGGTAGCAACTGATTTATGGAGCATGTGCTTCTGGCCGTGACCACAGTGGTTATTTGCGCCTCAGAGTTTGTGCAATCATCTAACAGTGGCAGCTCCGCAATAACTTCCTTTACATCACCTACCTTAACATATGTAACCGGATTGAAAGTTTCCTGACTGAAGGAAGTAGATTGTTTAGGAACGGGGGCCTTAAAATCTTCTGCTGGTGTCACATTGCTCTCTGTACTCTTTTGTACAGAAGTGGCTTCATTAGTTTCCTGTTGTTTATGAATAGAGAATAACAGTTGTGCAGTTTCATTTTCTGATACCTCTGTAGATAACAGTAACTCTCCCGCATCCAACTTGTCAAAAGTCCTCATAACAGCTTCAGCGTTAAACTCACTTTCCTTCGTTTCACGTGTTCTGTCTGTTTCCTCTTCATTGTTCCTGTTCAGACTCCTGCGTGTAGAACCCATCTTTCTTCTCTTCTGTTGTGGATTTATTTGCAGATTTTTTCTGTTATCCGATTGAGTTTGTTCTTCCTTGTTGTTGCTTGCATGCATTGCAGTAGAAATTGCCATTCCACCTGATGCACGCAAAGCTGGTTCTTTTGCAGAAGAAACAACGTCGCTTGAAGTATTCATGTCTTTGATTTGTTCTCCCAGCAGGTCTTTGTGTGAAGATAGAGTTGTCACGTTTTGAATCTGAAACGCTTCTTCTGTATTGAGCACCTCCACAGAGCTACAGCTTATAATGCCATCATGATATGAGAAATGTTGCATGTCTGAGGCAACGTTACAAACTGAGTCTTGTGGTGATTGCATCAGGTGCTTTGTAAGTGTGTCACATCCTGTAAGCGTATCCAAATCCTCAACAAGTTTATTTTCCTCATTAATATCCTTGTTAGAGTTTGAGCATAAATTACTGTCTGATGTCACAATTGCACTGCTGTCCATATCATTTTGTAAGAAAAATGAATCTTCCTCAAACAGCTTTTTCGTATTTTTATCTTCATTTGCAGCTGAGCTAATCTGCATTGCTTTCTCAGTGGATATGAAGTATTCTGCTTGTTCCTCCTTTGTTATATCTGTTGAGGGCGACATTTCAACTGTTTTGAGGGCTTCATCATTTGTGGGATTTTCTATAACTTCATCCTTAAGTGTCTGATAAGGATCAGTGTTATTGACACATTGTCTTCCTTTATTTCTTCGGCTTGACCCCAGTTTCTTTCTGTTACCTGCACGGCTGAGGGCTATGTGACCTTCTGTGGTGCTCTGAGAATTATCCTGAAGTTGGAAGTCCAAAGGAGTATTTGTTTCAGATGGGGGTGTTTGGTGAGAATATTCGCTCTCTGTAATTGAGAAGTATTTAGCACCCTCTGACTGCTGAGCTTCGGTAACTTCAGCTGGGTTGTAGTACTCATGTTGTTCTCTATTTGTAGACAACACATCTGCTGATAATGCAAAGGTTTCTTGCACAACTCTGCATTCAGTGTCACTGCTTCCTCTCAGGCTGCTTGTTGCCGTTTTTATCTCACTTGTAATCATTAAGTCTGTTGACCCAGTTAACAAAGTGTTGCCATCTAAATTTGCATTAGTTGTAAATAGTTTTGTATCCTCATGTATGTCCACGTTTTCCATTCCAGTGTCTGTTGGAGTGAAACTCTCCCAGCTAATCTCAGAATAGCTTGCTGCAGTTGGGTTCAGGACCTCACTAGAATGAGCAGCTGTAGACGCTGTAAACATGGAGCTGTTAGATGGCACAGTCAGAGGAACATCACGCCCACTTTCTTGAAATAATTCTTCAGGTCTTGTTGTCTCTGTTGCTGACATTTCTGTTGTTTCAGGGGTTTCATCAACCATTGTATCTTCAATGTTAAATTTCTTCTCATGCTGCCGTCCTATATTTCTACGGCTGGATCCCATCTTTCTTTTGTTTCCTCTCTCAAAGACACTGTGACTTTGCTCATCTACATTTGCAGTGTTGTCCTTGAGGTGGGATTCAAAAGGACTATTTACTTCTGAGGGTGGCGTCTGTAGAGAATCTTCCCTGTCCTTGCTGTCACAAACACCGCCTTCCTCATGTTCCTCAGTCAAAAAGTGATGTTCACCTTGCATTTGGGTTGGTTTGACCACCACTTCTCGCATTTTCTTCACAGCATCCTCTGAATGACGAGTGTCTTTCAAGAGAGTATCATCTCTTTCCGCTTCTTCCATCCCAGCATCGGCTGGTGTCTCTGAAAGCACATTTAAGACTGTCTGATTTTGATTGTCCT
>VOQJ01019818.1:14720-28084 GCA_015052665.1 Apistogramma diplotaenia
ACATGTCTGTTCTAGTTTCACCGGCTTCTTATCAGGAGCAGATTCAAACAGAAAACACTAGAAATGGTCGTGTAGTGCACGCTGCCAAGCTTTGAGCAGATTGTGTCCAGAGTTCACACGTAAAACACACACAGGCAGACACACACACACACACTTATACCAACATGTTCAACAAGCAACACACAAACGATACAAAGAGAAATCAAACAGGTGTTTATGTGTGCCGTTTTTCCTCCTCTCTTCCTCTCAGGAGACAAGAGGAAAAACTGAAGCTGTAGCCACGACGCTCGACTCAGATCAGACCTTTAGGCCGCTGCGACACAAGCGAGCTTCTTCAGTGGCAATCTGGAACAGCAAGGCAAACAGGTTAATACACATGTTACAGACGTGCAGAGGAGCAGCCCACAGGCTTCTGAAGGAGTGGGGTGTGACTGCAGAGCAGCAAAGCAAACACAGCAGCAGAGGGCGGCTCCGAGCTCGAGCCGGCCTGACGTGTGATGGCAGAAACTATGGTGCAGGTTAGCCAGATGATTACCGGGCCTTTTCTAATCGGATCCGTGAGGTTTCCTGAAGCTTCTCAGAACAGTTTTAAGATCTTCGGTAAGAAGTTAACAGCATGACAAACGAATGATGTTAAATATGAAAGCACGGCGTTTAAAACCGTCTCAATCCTCTGTTTCCAAACCTCTCTCTCCCTCTCCTCCTCCTCCTCCTCCTCCTCCTCCTCCCTCAGGGCAGACAGAGTGTCGGCCCGGGCCCGGGCTCGGCCGGACGCTCTGTGGAAGGCCGTCTGCAGCTGCTGAAGCTGCCCCCGGAGATGCCTGCTCTGCTCAGGGGCCAGGTCCTGCGCCCGCTCTGAGATGAACAGCTGGATGTCAAAGACCACGCTGTTGACCTCGCTCGAGCGAGCCGTCAGGGCGGCCTGCAGCTCCTGAGGGAGAGTCACAGATCAGTACTGCGAAGAACCAAGCCGAGAACGTTTCATTGAATCCACTTCAACCTTGTTTATACAGCACCACATCACAGCAGCTTACACTTAAAGACCCCACAATTATACAGAGAAAACGACCCCCTGTGAGCAGCACTTGGTGACAGCGGGAAGGAAAAACTCCCTTTTAGCAGGAAGAAACCTCCGGCAGAGCCAGGCTCAGGGAGGGGGGGTCACCTGCTGTTGTTTACATTGAACACAACAATAACGCTGCTCAAAGTCCGACAAATGTAACAAACGTCTTGTATCTTAATAAAGTTCAGAAACTTGCCTTGCAGAGATTCAGCTGCTGCGTGAGCTCATCTGAACCCTCATTATCCCGTTTTTCCATCCCTGCCAGGCCCCCACCCGTCCGAGCCTCCGCCCCCCTCAGCCAGGCCAGCAGGCTCTCCACACGCCGCCCCAGTGACCTCAGCTCGGCTGTGACTGCGTCCTGAACACAGGTCAGAGTGATGTCAGGAGCCTACCTGAGCCTACCTGCACACACAGGTGTCCTGTTTGCTACCTTATGTGAGTCTCTGTGGTCTCGTAGACTTCGCAGAACGCCCTCAGAAAGCGCTCTGGCTGCCTCGTACCCTCGAGCCAAGCTCCGCCCATCCTTTTCCAGGGCCAATAGGAGCTGAGGAGGAACATCTTTCGGTCGGGGCTTCAACAGTTGCTCGGCCGCCTCCACCTCTTTGTGGATGTCAGGCTCCATGTGGCGCAGTTCAAGGTCCAGAGTCTGCAGGCGGATCAGAAGGAAACAAAAGTCTTCTTGGTACTCGTTAAGACAATAATCCTTAAATCGGCCGTTAGCCTCGCGCTCACAACAAAATACCAAACTGAGCTGCAGAAACCTCATAAACAGGTCGGTGCAGGCAGGTGAGCGTGGGTCTCACCTCAGTCTGCCTGATGGCGTCCTCCAGCGCGGCGAGGCCGCGGCCCGCAGACTGCTGCTGCTTCAGCTGCACCTCTGTGTGTCGAACCCCGGAGAGCAGGGCCACGGCCCGCTGGTCCAGCTCCAAGCACTCCTGACGCATTAACGCCGACTGTGGGAGCACAGAGGACATTTAGCTGCACACTTTAAAAGCTTTACACACTGATGAATGTTCTTCTTGCCTTGGCAGTCACAGATGTTCCCTCGTTCTCGGACACGTGTTCTGGAGTCCTGCTGGCACCTTCCTCCTCTTCCTCCCTCCAGGCCTCGGCGGTCGTGTCAGACTCGGGCACTGGGGGCGACGCGGACTCAGCTGAAGCATCATCTGCTGGTGTTTCTGAGGCTTCACGGTGCTGCTGCTGCTTTCTGAAAGGTTTTGATTCTGGAGTCTCGGTCCTTTCAACTTTAGCTGGTTGGTGCTTCTTCTTCTTTCTGCTTCTTCCAGCTGTTTGATCAGGCTGAGGGTCCTCAGCTGTGGGGGGCTGAAGTGTGGGCTGAGCTGTGGGCTGAGGTTTAGACTGAGCTGTGGGCTGAGCTGTGGGGGGCTGAGCTGTGGGCTGTGGTTTAGGCTGAGCTGTGGGCTGTGGTTTAGACTGAGCTGTGGGCTGTGGTTTAGGCTGAGCTGTGGGGTGGCTGAGCTGTGGGCTGAGGTTTAAACTGAGCCGTGGGCTGTCCACCAGTGAGCTCTTCCACCTGAACATAACGGTGTCTCTGTGCTTGGTTTAAATGTGAGGTTACTTGAGTCTCGGCTGCTTGAACATCGAGTCCCGGCTCTTCCACCTCACTCGTCTCCTCCCCGGCTGAAGGTGACCGACGGCCATCACGTTGGTCCATCCTCTGCTCCTCGGTCACGCCTCCTTTCATCGGTGTTGTGAGCTCCACCTTTTCCTCGCTCTGCGACGTCTCAGGATCAACTTTTCCTGCCACTCTTGGACTCCTGGACTTTCTGCTCTTCTTGCTTTTACTCGTCTGCAGCTGGGGGGCTCGTGCAGCTGTCTTCGTGTCTTTGTCTTCCTTTTCAAAGCTCGTCCCGTCTTCTTGTTCATTTGAAGAAGCCTCTGACAGTCTGACCTTTGTGCTCCCCTCGACTGAAGGTTTCTCCACAGGAAGACCTTCTTTGACTTTGGGCACTTCCATCGTGTCCCCCTCGACAGTGCTCTGCTCTTCACGCTCCTCTGAGGAACCACGGGATCTGGTGATGGCATCCCGCTTCACAGCACGAGTCTCCGCCCCCTCCTCCCGAGTCTCCGCCCCCTCCTCCCTCGGTTGGGCCTGGGCGTCACCGGCAGGTGGAGCTCTGCCCTCCTTCCTCCCCACCTCCTTGCGCAGCGCCTGCAGCTCCTCGGCAGCCTGTCTCTCACTCACAGCCTTTTCAAACACCTTCCTGAGAATGCTCTCTCTGGCCTTCAGGACCAAGGCTGCCTTCTGGCTGTCGGGCAGAGCTGATTTCTGAGGCGGCTCTCGAGCTTTGCTTCTCTTCGCCTCCTGAAGGCCGTCTGGTGCTTCTTCGGGCTTCAGCTCCTCTCTCTCATCTCCCTCTTCTGCAGCCGTCAGGATCATTGCAGCAGCCTGTGGTTCAGAGGTTAATGTTAAGACTTCTTTCTCTCTCAGGTTTACCACATCATCGGTCCTTCCACTTCCTTGGAATGCAGACTCTTTGGAAGTGGCCTGACTGGGAAGCTGTGATTCCGCAGCTCCAGGTTTTCCTCGTGTTTCTGCCTCAGTTTGGAGCCTTTGAGGTGGATGCTTCACCTCTGCAGGGTGTGTCTCAGTCTCCGCCTCTTTACCTTTGGCCTTCTTCTTGCTCTTCCTCTTCTTCTTGCCTTTGCTTTCTGCCTCTTTGGGTGCCGACATCAGAACCCGCTCTGACTGCTCAGCATCAGGGCTGGTTTTGATGTCTGACTCTTCGGCCTTTAAGGGCTTCTCTTCCTCCTCTACATCACCCTCCTCTCTCATGACATCATCTCTCTGCACTGCCGGGTCATCCTTTCCAGATTCCTCTTCACCCAGTGTTGATAGGTCATCAGGCTCTTCGCTCTCCAGGTCACCTGTAAGCGTTACTCCCACAGGACCGGTCCTGCCTCCACCTTCGGAGACACACTCCTCCACAGGTTCGATGTCCGCTCTGCCCTCGTCCTGTAAATCTGCTCCAACGTGACGGATCTGCTCGAGTTCTTCGTCTCCTGTTGGCAGAGCCTCATCGGTCTCCTGTTCGGGAACACTCGAGTCGGTCTGTGGTCCAGTTTCTTTTATGGCTCGCTGGATTCTTTCCTCCACAGTAGCTGCAAACGCAGATAAGACGTCCACGGGCTCGTCTTCTTCTGCTGACTCAGGTTCAGCTGCTGTGTCCTCTCCTGCAGGCGAGTCAGACAGCACTGACTGATGTGCAGCAGATCTCACCGTCTCATCATCTCCTGCAGCTTCAGCGTTTACATCAGACCAGTTTGCTACACTCTCTGGACTTGATGGTGACATCACAGCAGGGCTGTACGTACTACCTGAGGAGGCAACGGGTGTGGAGCTGTCGTCACCGCCCACGGTCTCCACGGATACCACTTTCTCCCGAATCTCTGAGGCGACATTGCTGGATATCAGTCCTACAGCGACTGCATCGTCGAGACTCGGGATTCGTAGTCGGGTGGTTGGACTGACGAGGCCTCCCTTCATACACTGGTTGGCTGCTATTTCTTTGACCATTTCATCTCCAACTAAGCCCCTCGTAGAGGCCTCAGGCAGGGAGAGCCGTTCTCCAGTTCTGACATCAATGATCCCACCGGTGTCCGCCTGGCTTTGGAGAAGCCTGAGTGCAGGGCCCGGGTCCACTTTCTGTAATGCAACTGCCTCGGGAACGGTCAGGATTTGATCCGCGTGCTCATCCTGAACACCACGGAATGGTTTCACTTCCAAGAAGCGTTTCCCCGTCTCAATGTCGATCTTACCCCGTTTCACGAGGTCTGAGTAGGGCACGATGCGTGCTGTTCGGGGGTCGAGCACTCCCTGCGTTACTGTGGGAGAAGCCATGACTTCACTGGCTTTGCTCTCATCCAGAAGACCTTTAGAGACGGCCTCTGTCAAAGTGAGCCTCACCCCAGTGTCAGGCTCCAGAATCCCTCCCGTTGATGCTTGGAACACAAAAGCTTCTGGATGACGTGAAGGACTCGCTTTTCCTTGGTAGACCCACTCTAGTTCCTCTAAGCCAGGAGCGATGGACCGATCTACGAGTCCTCTGTCAACAGCATCAGAGACGGGAAGCCTCATTCCTGAAGGATGGTGAATTATACCACCTTCTGCCACCTGCCTTGCCAACACCTGATAGGTCTCCTCTGGTCTAATTAAGCCTTTCTGAACAGCTAGTTCTAGAGGAACTGGAGACTTGGACTCTGGGTCAACAACTCCTTCCATCTGTAGCTGTAAACTGGCTTTCTTAAGGGATGTTGTGGGGTCTGTATCCTTCCCCTTGTACGCCTTCTCCAGTGCTGTAAGTTCCTCTCTCTGATCCTCCTCAATCAGCCCCAGGTTTGCAGCTAAAGTCACAGAGACTTTCTTATCCCTCCGCAGGTCAACAATCCCCCCCGAAGCCACCTGAGCTTCCAGAAGTCGAGCAGCTGTGTTGGGATCGATGAGCCCCGCCTGAGCCGCCTCCGTCACCCCACAGATCTGCTTTTTCTCCACATCCACAACTCCTGCAAGCGTTTTATCAGACTTTAGGACTCCCCACATTAGATCTTCATCTAGTAGACCCTCCTGCATAACTTCTTCCATGGTAAGTGACTCACCACTGCTGGCTTCTAGGAAACCCCCGAACAAACCTGCCTGAGCCATTAACTTCACAGCCGCGTGTCCAGGAAGCACCCCCTGGGCCACTGCCTCGTCTGGCAGCAGCTTCTCCCCTTCCTCCGTCATCAGACCCCCCCGTTTGAGCTGCAGGACCAACCTCTCCAGTTCAGCGTCCTCCCCGTGCCTCCCCGCCTCTGATTCAGGGACAAGGGCGTGAGCTCGGTCTGAGTCGGTCTCTCTTACAGGCACATCAGATTCAGTCTGGGAATGTTTTATGTGTTGTGTTAAGTCCTGATGTGCTTTCATGTCTGGGACGAGTGTCTCAGTCCCGTCGTTGTCTGTGGGCTGGGATCCACTTTGTACCGTTTCATCTGTGGCTCTGAGGTGCTTCACTTGTTCATCTGCCTTTGCAGTTTCATCACCACCAGTTTCAGATTCTCCTGAAACGGTGAAATCCTGGAGTGATCTGTTGTCTTCTTCACTCACTTCTTCACTACTTGGACCTCTAATCTCAAAATCCTCGCTCGGTGCGACTAAACTGGACCTGTGGCCTTCATCTTCACGCGCTTCATTAGCTGTGACACGACTCTGTCCCTCCATCTGCTCACCTGCAGCAGATCCTTCCACACCAGCGTCCCTGACCATCAGCACGAGCTCAGGGTCCAGCAGCACCAGGCGTCTTCCAGAATGAGCATCTACATAGCTGTGAGTCATGAGGTGAAACAGCAGCTTGTGTCTGGCTGCTTCTTCGGGATCCTTCCCATTTGTTCCTGTCGTTTCCCACACGAGGCCCGAGGGAGGTGATGGAGGCAGTGGGGAGGACGGAGGAGAGGAGGAGCTGGTGGATCCCCAGCTGTGGCGGTTTAGCGATGGGGTGCCTGACTGGTTCATGTTGGGAAGAACATCTGGAATATGGACTTCTTTGAGAAAACGGATCACGCCGGGCTCCAATCCCTCTTGAAGGGCTCTGTTGAGGGGCAGCACCTGCAGGGTTTCTGGGTGGTACAAAGCCCCGATGGCGTGCCGCTGTCTCAGGCTGCTCCTCGCCAGGTCCCCTGACATCACACCCTGTTGAACCGCCTCTGCGATGGGAAGAACCTCTCCGGTTTCTGGCCAGAGCATGCCGATAAAAGCCCAGAGAGATTCGAGGACCAGCAGAGCCAGACGGGGAGACAGAAGGTCCCTGTGAATACTCTCCTCTAAATCCAGGCGCTCCCCACTGAAGGGGTCCAGAATCCCCCCATTTTGCAGTTGACGTGCTAACATGGCGCAGGCTAGATCCTGGTCCATCAGCCCGTGGCGGACAGCCTCATCAATCGTCAGCCGGTGGCCGGATCGCGGGTCTGCGATGCCACCGGCAAAAAGCTGAGCTTCCAGAAGCCGAACAGTAACTTTCCGATCAATCAGTCCTTCCTGCACTGCACGGAAAATCCCGACTTTCCTTCCAGAACGGAGGCAAACGGTTCCTCCGGGCTGCTGCTTGACAGGGAGGAGGAGCCAGCCGGAGTCGTCGTCGAGAACGCATCGCTGCTGCAGCTCGCACAGCTTCACCTTCTCGGCCGTGTTTGGGTCGATCAGCTCTCTGTGGTGTCGTCTCGACTGCAGCTGGGTCACAATCCTGGGAGTCAGAAGTCTCTTATCTTCCGATTGCTCCAAACTCAGCAGTTTTCCAGCTGAATGTCTCAAGCCTCCAGTATTCATCTGGAGCTCCAGAAGGCGAAGTCCCACCGCCTCTCTGATTAGCCCAGACTCCATGGCTCCAGCTACAGGCAAGGCCTTTTCCTGCTGCTCCTCACTCTTCTCCACCAAGCGCACGGCGCTCTCCAGCTCAGAGAGGGACCGTCCGGTCTGCGTGTCGACGAGGCCCCGAGCCAGAGCCTGCTGCACAGACAGTCTGACGGGAGAGTCGGGCTGCAGCAGCCCGCCCAGGACGAGCTGGGTCTCCAGCAGAACATGGCAGGTGTCCTGGTCAATGAGACCGCGTCGGGCTGCTTGGAATACTGGGAATGTTTCCACTGTTCCCAGGTCAATCACCCCAGCAATGGCAAGCTCATTCTGCAAAAATAAAGAAGAGGTCCAGTTGATATTCATGAGTTGACTGCACGGCCAGCATGTATATTATGTTAATGTGTTATTACACGACACTATAATATTAGAGCAGAATCAGAAAAAGAAGAAAACCCGCAAACAACCACAATGAACCTGTTAGCACTCATTTAAACTTTTAAATGAAAAGGCGTTTGAATACTTACCATCAACACTCAGTAAGCATGCAAGAAGCAAACAGTAAGGAAGCAGAAAGGAGAGGAACATCAGAACTGTGGGTCAGAGGAAGCGAGCGCTACTCACCGTCCGGTCCCGCCGCGCACACACACTAATGGGCCCGTTATGGCTCGGCAGAGCGACAGGTGAGAAGCTGGTTGTTAGCGTTCTGCATGCCGCTCTTCATTCTGACTAACACCTCAAACCTCCACCTGCCCTCCCGTTAGGCTGAGCAGGCTCAGGTGGGCTACAACAGCTGATCTACGCAACACCCACAGATCAACTACCGCAGCTTATCCTTCTTCATGGGTGACATGTTTATGGGCGGGGCCTAACGACCTGCTCTCATAGGTTAAGTCCTGATGCGGGGAAGTCCACTCGCTCCGCTGGCAGCTGTTAGTGATTTTCAAGCAAAATGCTGGTTTAAAGTTTCACACATTAATAGTTTGCATTAGAACAAACACAACAGTGCCATTCTCACACACACACGCGCGCCCACACACACACACGTGACCTGGACACAACATGCTCAAATGGTGATGTTTTGCACAGCTGCCCCGGTGCACGACACTAAAATAAAACTGGACTTTCAGTGAAACCTGCGAAACTCGGAGCAGCGGATCCGAAGGATTCATGGCCGTGTGCCTGCACGTGCTCATGAGACTTTATGCAGTGGGGTTTCACCACCATGAGTGACTTTGGCCTGCAGCTGCTGAGATGGGTGTGACATGTAACTGCACCAAGGAGAAGCTCCACAGCTGCTCCTCACTGACTCGGGCAGCGCGACACCACCGGGCCGCGGACTAGCCGTTAGCAGCTCAGCAGGTGCATTTCTGATGATGATGATAATGAAGATGATGAACCCCGGGTGGGAGAGTTAATGACATGACTGCAGGCTTTCAGATGACACTGTGAGGGGGGGTCACTCCATGCTGAGGCCCAGTTCAGACTCTGGATTCCCTTTAACAGGTTTTATTAATGAAGCTCGTTTTCCATCAGCGATGCCCGAAGCCGAGCATCGCTGGTGGAAGTTAATGCGTCTGAATCCACGTCTGAACAGGATCCGCGTGTGTGTTAAACCAAGTGAGATTCACAGTGATGCTGTCAGATGTGAACACACAACATGCTGCACGGCGGACGGTCGTTTGCTGGCCCACAAAGACACACTTCATGAAAGGACCTCGGCAGCTTTTGAAGCTCTTGGAAGCAGAAGGACTTTAGCCATCACCCCTCGACCCCCCCGGCTCATCTACCTTTCTCTCCTCCTCTTTGGCCAGCTGCTGCTCCAGCTGCTGCAGCTGCTGGGTGGAGCTGTCGCAGAGCTGGTTGTAGGTGCTCGTCAGCTCGTCCAGCTGAGCCTCCACGTGAGCGCGCTCCTCTGGAGACAGCCTGCAGCAACACGGAGGAACAGGTCTGACTTTAGCATCAGTCTGCAGGCAGTTCTTCAGCTTTCATATAAAACTCATTGTTTCAAGTTTATTGTCTGATCCTAACTTACTTTGAGTGACTGTTAATCACTTCTCTCACAGCTGAGCTAATTACCTGCTGCAGAAGCAGCCTCTGACACACCTGATGTGGTGAGAACTTACTTGCCGGCCTGTTTAGACAGAAGGAAGACCTGTGTGCTCCTGATGGCTTCAGCCACCTGATCCTTCTTGGCTGCTACCTGCTCACTGATGGCCTGCACAAACACAGAGCTTCATGTACCTTCATTAAGAGGTGCAGCAGCCTCATTCACATTCATTATGCATAGAGAGATTACCTGCTGAGCAGCGAGTGAAGCCTCGGCGTTGGGACCACCGGCCCGTCCCTGGAGGCCTTTGACCCAGCCCAGCAGGTCTGACACCTGGCCCACCCGGGCCTGCTTCTCCTCCTCCACCTCTTTCTGCAGTAAGAAGGACGACAGCAGGAGCTGAGAACATTAAACAGCAGATGCTCCATAAGTTCGCTCTGCACAGCACAGGCAGAGGCGTCTACAGACCACCTGCCTCCCTGTGACCACTCTGCAGATGTTTGACCAGCACGCATGTGGAGGTCAGAGTTCAGCGTGTCACAGCAGTCAGTGCACACGAGACGAGTGAGTGAAGGTCAGAGAGAAGAACACAGCATCACCTCCTCCTCCTCCAGCCTCCTCAGAGCGTCGCTGATGTACTTCACATGCTGCGTGGTTAAGGTCACCAAGGCCGTGTAGCGCGTGCGCAGGTCCATGAACTGCAGAGAGAACAAACGCGTCACAGCCTGTGTGGGACCTTTCACTCAGACTTCAGTCACAGCACAGAGCGGCTCCATCACCTCCTGAGTGATGGCGTCAGAGGAAGAGTGCATCCTCCTCCTCTTCACGGGCGACTTGTGCATCGACTCGACGAAGGCTCTGTATGTCATCAGCTGGAGCTCGTAATCCTTCACAATAAAAGCACCAGAAATTAGAAGTGATTTTATGTGAGAGCGCGCACACAAAGCAGCTTGTTTTATTCGTTTCTATTTGATTCTATTTGGTTTCAGACTGAATTTTCTTCTTTTTGATTTGTTTCAGTTCAACTTAAAAATGAATTTTTCACAGTCAGGCATCAAAATGAACAAACACTCAAATAAAAGGCAGTTTTTTATTGTGTAGATTTTATTTTCTTCTACTGATTCTCTACTTTCAGCTTTGACTGTAACAGCTGCAGAGTTGATGGAACCACCTCTCACCTTAACTGAGGCACAGTACTGTTTGGAGTGAGTCTGACACTCGTCTAGTTTGGTCTGGTTCTGCTCGATCTCCGCTACCAAGGCCTGGAAAGACAAAGGCCTCTTTGAAAATGCTCTAATGCTCATGTCTCCACAGCCTGAGCGAGCGGCACTCACAGTCTGCTGGGCCAGCTGCTCCGACAGCGCTTTGCTGTCCATCTGACCCGGCTGGGTGTTCTCTTGTCTCTCCGTCGTCTCTTCGATCCATCGGATCAGAGCCGAGTGGCCGTCTCTGTAGAGCTGCAGGGACGAGCCCAGAGCGTCGAGATCCGCTTGTCTGCAGAACAACAAAAGGCCACCTTCAGAACACACACACACACACACTTTTCTCTGTAGCGTTCTTCACTCACCGCGTCTCCATCTGTCTCTGGGCTCCACTCCACCTCTCTGTGATCTGACTGGCTTTGTCCTGGTAGCGCTCCAGCTCAGGGCTGCGGTCCGGGTGGAGCCGGCTGAGCTGGGTCCCCGCCTCTCTGGCCCGGTGCACCTCCAGCTGCAGAGACTGGAAGATGCCCTCCTGCTCGGCCAGCTCAGCCTGCCACTTCTGAGAGGAAACAAGGGGAGACCAGAAGAAGAGTTGGAGCTGGTTCTCTTCACAGGGGCGTGAAGAGCTCACGGGGCCGAGTGGGCTTACCCCCAGCTGGTCTCGGAGGCTTCGGATCGCCGCTGTGTCGGCAGGAACAATGTCTTCTTCGCTTAGTCGGCTCTCGTACTTCCTGACTTGGCTCTCTGCTTCGTCCAGGCTGCGGATCAGGACGTCCACCGTTTTTAACCTACCGACGGAAAAGGACAATCAATCCTGTGATTCGCAGGAAAAGCAGCAGCAGTTTGACGTGACAGAAGGAGGAAAGTCCAACTTTTCGAGGTAGACAGCTGAGAGGTTGTGCAGTTTATCCATCTTCTCCACAGCATGGCTGAGCTCCGAGCGGAGCACGGGGATGCCGGACGACGTCGGCTTCTCCTCGAAGAATTTAACGCAGCGGCGCGACACGTCGCCCACGCTGGAGCGCAGGCCGTCCAGCTCCGACTGCAGCTTCTGGACGAGAGAGGGATAAAATAAATAGAGGTCAGCAGTTGTGATGATTTTTCTTCATCCAGCAGATGGCGCTCAGACTCACCTCCTGCTCTCGGATCTGGCCCGTGGTGTCAGCACCGTCACCTGGCAGCAGGATGGGAGGCGGAGTCTCGATGCTCCTCATCAGCCTCTGCTCGGCCTCGCTGATGCACAGGCTGATGTTCTGCAGCTCTGACAGGTACGACCGAGAGACGGACTCGTCCTTCTCCACTGAGGAAAGACGAGACACGGGGAGGATGACTGTCCTGGTCTGAAGATCAGAAAGAGATTCACTAACCTGCCGCCACCACTCACCTGTCTCCATGTTAAGCAGCAGGTCCCGGCAGTGCTGCTGCGCCTGCTCAACGTCCTTCTCCAACTCTCGCCTTTCGGCCGGCGTGAACAGAGAGCTCTCTTTGCTGTCTGACAGGAAGTCGGCCAGCTGGGAGTCCAGGTGATCGAGGACATGCTGCCGCTCTGAGGGAGACTGGCTGCGAACCTGAGACAGCAGGGAGGAGGAGGAGAAGCTCACCACAGAGCACAAACAGACGCAGGACAAAGCACCTCCACAGTCTCTCACCGTGTCCAGGCTCCACCCAGAGACCGTCCTGATGTCCTTGAGCAGGTAGTGCCAGGACACCACGCTCTTCATGTTCACGTGCAGCTGATGCCACAGAGACATGACCTTCTGGTACAGCTGTTCAGCCCTGCAGACACAAAGCAGCATCAATGTTCCTGCTCAACAAACCTGATTCATTACAATGTCGTCACCTCAGAAATTAGTTCAGCACCTTTCGGAAAACCAAAGTCAATTATTTTTAAGACCTCGACAAATACAAAGTATCCAATATTTATATGTATATACTTAAATTATTATTGTTCTTTTTTAAATGTATATATGCTGTAACCACAGGAGTGGCCCTCCAACCTCATTCTACATCTGTACAATGATAATAAAGGACTTATATTCTATTGTATTCTACTCTCCCTGCACCCACAGCACCAATCCACAGCTCCAGGCTGTGTCTCACCTGCTGGCTGTGTCGATGGCCTCCTGGTTTGGAGGCGGGACGCTGAAGCACACGGAGGGCACCATGGCTTCGTTCCCTGTCGGACTGATCACCTTCCACTTGGTCCTCTGAGAGTTGTCCTGCAGCACACACTCCTCTCCTCGGCTTATCGTGATCTGAGAGCGTGAGGTGCACGGAGAGGGGAGGACAGACGGGAGCACGAATGGAGGAGGAAATGGAGATGATGAGACAGATGTTGGAAATGATGTGGAACAGAGGGAGAGAAGAAGATGGACAGTAAGAGAGGAAACGAAGAGAAAGGGTCACAAAGCGAAGGGAAGACGATGGAGCAGGATGGAAGGTGAAGAGGAGAAAAGAGGAAAACGTGTGAACTAAAATCCAACAGCAACAAAACTCAATGCAACACAGAATGCAAACGGACTTCATGAAGTTAGGAGCCTAACATGGGATGACGTTAGAGAAGCTGAGCAGGGACGATGCCGAATGGTGTGAAAGCAGCTTCCTAAAATCCAGTGTTAGGGCTGCAGTGTCCCCCCCACCACCCTCTCTCACCCCTTCCCTGCACACACACACACACACACACACACAAAACACAAAGGTGTACAC
>VOQJ01019820.1:7008-24944 GCA_015052665.1 Apistogramma diplotaenia
TTAAGGTGGAAAGCCCCATCACTTCCTCATCTTCAACAACAACGAGCCAGTGAAGATAAATGGAAACAGAGCAGGTGAGCCCACAGCCGCACACAGATGCACCTAAAGCTGGACCCACCTCATTTGTAATGTCGTAGACCACAATGGCTGCCTGTGCACCTCTGTAGTACATGGGAGCCAGGCTGTGGTAGCGCTCCTGACCGGCCGTGTCCCAGATCTCAAACTTGACTGTTGTGTCGTCCAAACATACCGTCTGAGTCAGGAAGGCAGCTGCAGGGGCACGAAGCAGAGGTGTGCAGTCAAATTAACAGAGGCTGGTGCTGGAAACACCCGGGGTGGACTGGCCCCACACATGACAATGTTTTACATTAAACATCCAAATCAGAACGGGTGCATCACTGCAGGGCGTCACGCAGACACACTATTTAGGCCTAATGTGACGTAAACCTTAATTCATCTGCCAACAATAATGTTTTAATGAGAACTCTGATCATCCTTAAATGTTAAGAGTTGCTTTTATCTAATCAGCTGATGTGAGCAGACTGACTGCCAATAAAACACATGTAACGTGTGAAATAAAGGACAGTCTTTATCTCATTTGACTATACAGTTCTCAGTAGTTTATCAAGATAACAGGCTGCAGTAACCTAACTCACACAGTTATTTGCATAGATGCCTTTTCCTATAAGGCATTTTTTAAATTCCCCTTTTCTTCCCAACTGAATCTCACAAAGGCTGCACGGTCACAGGTGCTCCGGCTTCCCCCCACAGTCCAAAGACATGTAGTTAGTGGGTCATGGTTAACTGCTGATTCTAAACTGCCCATAGGCGGGAATGTGAGCCCTGTGACAGACTGGCTACCTGTCCAGGGCTCTATGGTAGCTGGGGTAGGCTCGAGACACCCCCCACCCACCCATGACTGATTTTAGTGTCTTACTTTTAAAATCATCGTTCTGTACAGGGACTCTTACTCTTACTGCTGTTAAAATGAGCTTAACATCCGGTACATATTCCAATATGTGGTTCAGTGGAAGCCTCGGAGCCGGCCAGAACAAAAACAAACACGGCAGCACTGATTTATGATCATGTGAGGATTACATACCTCCGATTGTGCTCTCTTGGAATTCATGAAACTGACCCTTAACGAAACGAAGTACCAGACTCGACTTTCCCACCGCCGACTCTCCTAAAAGCACAAGTTTGAACTGGCAAATCTTGTTGCCTGCATTTGGCCCATTGGGTCGTGTGGCTCCGCCTCTACTTGCCATGTCACACTGTCTGGTCTCGGATGTGAAAAAGCTTTAGAAAATACCTGAGCAAGAGAAAGGAAATAAAGCAGGGTGTCAATCACAGAAAATCTATGTAAAGGGATACAAAAAGAAAGATCGATGGAAATTCTGTCCATGAAAAATATTTAACAAATACGCCACACAACAATTCCGTTTTTTGGTGCTCCAGAGACTTTGTCCTCTCCTTAAAGGATTAAAAAATGTAAAAAAACAAAGAAAAGTAAAAAGTGGAATTTAATTTAGCCTTTTGTTTATTAAACTGGTAAAAAGAAAAGGAAAGTGCAGTAAGTACATAACACAGGCTCATTTCCTTAACAATACACAGACCAACTTTCACCCCAACGGCAGGAAAACCCTGCAACTGACCTAAACTAAATCAGTCTGAAAGAAACCAGCTGTAACCCAGGTTAGAGACTTACCCCACTGTTCCTAAATCTAAAACCACACTTTCAAGAATTCCTCACTAAAAAGCTCCAGCAAAATATATTTATGCACAGATTACTACATTTTTGTGTGTGCGTGAAATGACTACAATATTCAGGACTGCTGAAGCTTAATTTGTTAGGTTTTATGATGTTGTTTTAACTATACTTCTTTCCAAACTCAGAGGCAAAATGAACAACACCACAGACACGAAGGGAAACTTGCTCTAGTCTGATACACAGTAACTCATTAAATATGGTTTCAAATTACCGGACTTCCATTCTGCTACAGCAGGACGTCTGCTGTAGTAACTAGCTGCAATAACAGGTTTAGAGAGAAGTCATGTTTCGGAAAATGATGTCATACACATATTTAAACGGATGCGTCCAGCCTACCTGACATGTATCAGATCGACTACTGTTGTGGCCGTGAAAACCCACACACACACACAAGTGGTTCGTGTGTGTGTTAAACCGTGTGAGGCAGACAGTTACAAAGGAGATTGTGGCACATATGTGGAACACGTTATCTGGGTTGTTAATGTCATTTTAATTATTATTATTATTGGTTTTCTTGTTTGTTTTGTCATGAAGCTGCAATTAAGTAAACAACAGCTGCAGCAGTAACAACAACAGATTATCTCTGTAGCCGATACATTTCCCACCACCCAACCAAACACAGGACATCGCTCCAAAAATAATTGTCAACTTCGAGCGTCGAAATCGCGTTACGACACAGATAACCACAAATAACCTGTTGTGTTGCTGCTGACTGGATCGTTTTAGTTGGCAGCAACTGCTAGCGTTAGCTACATGGCTAGCTCCTAAGTTCAAAACGTCCAGTCCGAAGCCTAATCTCTGTTTATTATACAGCATAATTTAGCCCGTGTCACGCTGGTGTTAGTGCGGGGAGCAGCATACCAATCAAGCTTATACGCAGTAAATACGGCACTTACATAAGGTCTGAAAATGCTCAAACTCAGATGATGCAGGTTTGGGTGTGTACAGCTAGTGACAGCTAGCTAACGTTAGCCCCATGACGGTGAATTAGTCAAGTAGCTTATCAGGCAGCATTTGGAAGAGGGCTGCAGCTGTTTATGATGGTAAAAGTGGATTAATGCTAATGTGTAGATGATCTGAACGTGACGACTCATACACATTTACCAGTAATATAATGTTAAACAAGCTAAGTTGAACGGCCCTTCCAGTGTCGGCTAGCTAACGTTAGCTAGCCAAATAATAGGCACTGGGCAGGATAGCGCTGTTCAGCTGCGGCCGCATCGGGAGGAGCCCTCCGGATAGCCACCAGCTAGCCAGCTAAAGCTAATATTAGCTACTTACCTATCAAAAACAGGAGCGTAGTTAATATGAATGGTGTCTCCAGGACAGTATTTGGAGTAGTTCAGTGTGCGTTCACAGTGTGCCGAGTATCCAGCCAGCTGCTGTAACGTTAGATTTCATAAGGCTCCGCGATCTCGCTCTCCCACTTCTTTCAACTTCCCTTTTCGCATTGTACGAAGGATGATGACAGATCGTATGACTGGAATTGACAATCCGCCTGCGTATCAGCACGCTCAACCAATCACAGGTCGAGATTTATCCCAATTTACTGAAATCTGTCTTTCTGCAAAATTGCAAGGCCGAACAATAATAATAATAATAATAAATTATTATTATTATTATTAAATCCTTAGTTAGGATATAGGCTAAAAGGGGGAAATTTGGTTCAAGGCTAATACCACTGTGTTAAATAAGTATAAATATATAACAAGCCTTCGTGTGTCATTTTGAACCTGCTCATTAGATTCGCCTGAAAACTATTTTAAAATAAAGTGCTGTTTTCAGCGCCGAGTCATGTTGCTAGGCAACGTAACTTAAACTGGTGCACACCTCTGCGTCTAAGTGCAACAGAAGCCTGTATTCTTAAAACTTTCCATACGCAGTTAAATTTATCAGACAAGTGTTGCATCTGGATTCAGTATGACTGACGCTTGTAACGAGGTGACAGGTACAGGCGGAAGCCCCACTGTGCCGAAGGTAAGTCTTCTTTCAGTCAGCTGTGCTAGCTCCCTGCTGCCTTTCTGCAACAGATGCTAACTGTACCGGGCGGCTTGGTTCTTTCGTTAACTGCAGGCCGGAAAACGGATACCTCCAGGAGACGATGTAAGGACCTGCTTACGAGAAGTGGAAAGAGTGAGTTCGTTTGTGTTTATTATATGTAACCTCTAAATCCAGTTAACTACAGTCTATTTAGCAATATAAGCAAATGTATTACACATGGAGAACACAGAAACATCAGAAACCACTTTATGTCAGTCATTATGTAATGCATATGATTTTGCATTCAAACTTTTGTATTATTACTTAGGGGTCAGGGTTAGCTATTACTTATGTAGGACTTGCTACTTTAGTATATAATTAATATACTTATGTTAATATACTTGTAAGTGAAAATGGTTTTAATTGTATTCCATAAGAAATAGTGAAACTCTTGAACGATATCACATCTAGATAACAGAACATGAATGGAACATGAGCCTGAAACTGAAGCCCAGTGTTTCCCATGACAGTTTCCTTCACTGCATTTAATTATTAAATATTCTGATTTCTTCCCCCGCCTTGTTCCAGGGGCCCCACTGCCACCCCATTTTTAAAAATCCTAGTAACGGCCATGCTGTGAACCACTAAAATGAAAGTTAATTGAATCATTCTTCAAAATAACCTAAATCAGTGCCTTTAAACATTCCCAGATGGGGTCAGAGGTCACTGAGAAAACTCAATTTTACCTCAGTTTTTTTAGGGAAACTGTCTAAAATTGTGTGCCAACTCTTTCTGTGCATGTCCCAGCCCACGACTCCACCTGTGGTGAGGAAATACCGTAACAGCAGCCACCCGGGACCAGGAGCCGTCAGAGTGCACGCCGGCAAGGCCGACGACCCGGATGTTTCCAGCACTCTTGTTCACGGTGTCGTCACCAAAGCAGCCCTCACTGTGAGTGCAAGAGTTGTTAATAAGACCTACAACACTAAAGTCCACCAGACCACATCTGTACATTCACACATGCTGTAGAACCATCGCGTGGACGATTTCAACTCACTTTACACGACCAGAACCTTCAGAACCATGACTGTAATTCCATGTATGAAGGTGATCCACAGTAACTACATAAGGTAGCTAACAGGTGCTCTAACCCACAAAGACATTGAAAGCTGTTTTCTGTATCTACATATGATGCTAGCTGCAGAAATGCCACAGCTGAACATGCTAATGCACACGATAACGTGCATGGAGTACGCTTTGTTGTTGGAGCTACACGATTTTTGCAAACCCATTAGAGGAAGGACACAGTGAATGCATCATATGTAAGTGTGAATCCTCTGGTTTCATATGCAAAATGAATTACTGCTCTATCATATGTGGTTGCAATTCTACGGGCATTTAAATTTAGCTACCAGCTGGGAGCACAAGCCCAAGGGGCTACCTTAATTAAGGAAGTAAGTCTCTTTTTTGTGGTTAGTAATGATTGCACTTGTAATAGATAACAGGATGCTTCCATTTATGATGGAAATGTCTTTGTTTATGTAAAAGAAAAAAATTATTTCATTGTTTGTATTGCATGTGGGCAAGTAGGGATGGAATACTGTGATTCTAAATATCACTTTACTTTGGACCTTTGACCTCTTCTTCAAGGTCAAATAAGGTCAAACCTTCATAAAATGTCTTTTATCTTTAAAACGTTTCAAGATGACCCCAAAATAAATAATTTTTACTGCTTTAAAACGTAATTAAAGCACATTTAAAAAGAACATATAAAACAATGGATATAAAATGAATGAAATGCAGTGAAAGCTGAGCTGCCTCGGTGGAGGTCTGCGCCCTCTGAAGGCTTCGTGTTCATCTCTGAAGACATCAGAATGTGTTTCAGCAAGACTCCAAACTCGGGCAGGATCTGTGCTTCAGCTCGTCTCTCGTAGTCGAGCACATCTCTGACATTCAACTACGGCAAACTACACACAACACTTCAACAAACAGAGGCTCACAACTTAAACTTGCTGGTTTTCAGGTGGAATAAATATTTTTCCTTCTGGCTTCTCTCACCTGTGTGTGTGCACGTGGCACCAGGAGGTGGCGTGTGTGTGTGTGCGCGTTGCAGGATAATTATGTTTACCTCCAAAGATTCAATGGTGGTATGAAGTAATCATTTATAATCATGTAATGGAAGAAAGAGACCCGCCCCTGTCAGAGGCAATCATTGTATTATGGTGTTATAGCAGTTTCCCAAAGTCAGTTATTAGCTTTTTCCACGATTTTATGTCCCTCGTGTCCCCCCCTCAAATCAAATGTTTGCTGAGAGTCTGGCACTGATGATGGTTTCATATTTGTTTCGTGATTCTTTGTTCACGTCTGAAACGAAGGTCTGATGTTTGGTATCACCTTGGTTGGAAGCAGGTGTTCGATGAGTTGATCAGACAGTGCTGCTTTGCGCTGCTTTGCATCTTAACTGTACAATGACACAGTTGGAATATTGACACATTTCTTTTTCCATGGTTCATGCAGAGTGGCAGCCTGTTAAATCCTCCAGCAAAGACCTCCATCCAGCAGAAGTTGGAAGAATCTGTATACGCGTCAAAGAATTTAGCTCCTGCGGGCCGATCACAGGTCCAACGTGCCCGACGTCCCAGCTCGTGTGATGACACGACGACGTTTGGTGTACAAACAGTGAAGGGTGTGTATGAGGCTCAGTCAGAGCAGATGAAACAAGAAAATAGGTGTAAGTCTGTATTAGATGTGTGCTTTTGTAGAAAAATGTTCAGACTTTAAAATGTTTAGTTTATAGAAACCAAACGTGGCACAAAAAGCACAGAAATGTGTGTTTGGATGATTATTTCTTTGTTGTCTCTAAAGCCTGTTTATTTCCCTGAAATTGGTCAATTTCTTGCTGTTTTTATCAATAAAATGTGGCACAAACACAAATTTGTGGTGTTTACAGCGATGCGTTTCCTCTCATCTGAATGTGTCTCGTCCCTTTTGTCCTTTCATGAAGGTTTGAGTGCGCGTGAGATTATTAACCCTTCGAAAACAGCAGAGGAGCTCGAGAAGGACGCTGAGGTGGCGCACGAAGCTTACACCCGCAGCCATAATGCTTATTTTGTTGGTAAGAATTAAAATCTTACAGATGACTTTTACTGCCAGCAGAGCGTCTGTGGAACCGATGTCCTTGTTCTCGCTCCAGGTGAACAAATGAATAGAAAGTACGACTGGACGCGTCACAGTAAAGACAGCAGGTTCGGGGTCCTCACGCCTCATTTCAACGACGGCCGTAACGTGGGCCAGACGCTGCGCTGGCTCGGCGAGCCGCAGAAGTGAGCGCCGCGGGGAAGCAGCCACATCGCCGTTCTTGGTTCTCACGGAGCCGCTCTTGAACTGTTCGTATTGTTTTTCATAGGTTTTACAATCCAGCTGCTTGGAAGAGATCCGGGAGCAGAGAAAAGATGGCACAACAACTGGGCAAAGCCATCAACAAGTACTTTCTTTCCCTTCCTGTAATGGATTCATCTAAATGGTCTCATTCATGTTTAATTCAACTCTCTCGTTCTTTTCAGGAGAGAGAAAACGTTGCCTTTTGCAGCTGATCGCACTTTTGGAATTCTGCTGCCGCCTGTTGATTTCGGTAAACTTTGTATTAAAACGTCCTTCTAAAGCAGGAAGTCCTTAGAAAAAAGCCTTTTCAGTCGAGACAACGAATCCTTCCCCGACAGGCGCCGGAGACCTGATCCACTCTGCAGATCCGGGGGGGTGCACGAGAGGCCCGGACAGACGGCGCAGCCTGGCGAACGCAGTGAGACACCACCTGAAGAAGGCCAACTTTGAAAACTTCCCCTCTCTGCTAAAGGCGTTCAGACATTATGATAAGGTACGAGTTAATACCTGCTGTTGTCAACAATAACGAGAGAATTCAGGGTTTCTTCATCCAGAACTGTGATGAAGGCTCATTTCTCTACAGGCCATCGTCCACAATCAGGGTTATTAGTCACACTTGTGTTGGATAGTTCAGTGTCTGCAGTGAGGAAGTTTCAGATGAGGCCGTGATGTGACACTGGAGTCAGTAACAGTGCGTCTATGATGCTCCCTGTGCTGAGTTACACTTGTAAACACAGTGTAGTCATCAGAGGCTGTTATTTATGAACAGGCTGTTCCACCTGCTGCAGCCAAAGCGCACTTCAGCATGATTAATCAGTGAGATATTAGCATAAATCTGTACCTGAAATCTTTAAATATATTTATGCCCAAAGTGTGTTTATAGAGAGTGTGTATGTGTTGCTGCCAACCAGCAGAAAGGGAAGGGGCTGATTGACAGAGAGGACCTGCGTGCAGTCTGCCAGCACTTCCAGCTGAGCGTCAGCGAGTCGGTCCTGGACGCCCTGATGGACGACTGCGACACGGACAAAGACGGGTTCATCAGCTTTCTGGAGTTTGCCAACTTTCTCAACTGGAAGGACAAGATGCCCATCAGCAGTGGAGAGCAGCGCGTTATTACAAATGGTACAATAGATTTAATCCGTTTATTCTAGGCTGACACCAGCATCACGGAGCACATGAAACCTAAGATTTGAGCCAATGCACTTTTATGATTATGTCTGAGTTACATGTGAGGACTTATTGTTGGTAATGCTCTCCTGCAGAGCTCCCTCCCTGTCAGGCCTTAATTGAGCGAGAAGACCTAGAGGCCGTTGAGCCAGGCAGCTCACTGAAAACTGTTCGAACCTTGAGGCGGCCGAGGGCAGCCCCGGACCACTTTAGAACTAGTTCCTCCCTCATCGGGGCTGCTGGGGCCGGTCGGTTCCCATCAGGTAAGGCGGGAGGAGAGGTTTGCACTGACGGATGCTTTGCACTGTTGAAGCTGCCTCTGGCTTTGGCACGGGAATAAGGAAGGAGCGCGTGTGCCAGGAATGCATTGTCATAGCCAGGAACATTTGGATGTATATGTAGACACTCGCGCGTAAACAAATCTTTTCCAGATGGCACAGTCATGACACGGTTCACAACGCTGTGTATCAGCTCGTGCAAACAAGCAATTTTTAAACAAAATATACTGTTTAAGTACTGTTTGCATTTCCTTTGCAGCACTTTGTGCACGAGATGTTTTACATTGTGCATGTTAGCAACGTTTTACGCAGTTTGCTTACTTTTCATCACTCGGTCTCTTTACACAGACGCACGGACATATGGGATCCCATCGGTGCGCTCCGACCTTCCAGCTCCGCGCATTAAAAGAGTCGGTGACAAAAATAATTATGGAGATGCATCCACAGCTGCAGATCTTCTGCATCCGTCAGTTCACGCCCTGCGAGGAGTTCATCAGGAGCATTTCTTCTGCCCGCGCAGCAAGGAGGAGGTCAGCCTGTGTGTGTCAAATCTGTCTTTTTTATTTGTAGAAAATAAGTTTTTTTAACACATTATTGAAGACCTGACAGAAATGCTTCTGCTATGACATCATTACACCTGTTACTTCTCAAGCTGATGAGGCTTCATCTGTGTGACAGCGGTCCCTGTTCCATAACATCAACACCGCTCATGTGGCTGATCTCACTAACTGCATCTGAGGTTGACCCATATCATTTATCTGCCTGAGAAAAGCTTCTGCTTGAGCTTTTTTCACACAGTTCAGAGTCTTCAGTCTGATTTTAATTTGACATTCATCAGGACAGCTGCAGTCGTCGACCAGCACCTCATCTGTTACATGCACACATGCAGCTCAGTGCGCTAAAGACCGCTGCAACCCCAAAGCTGCAACCCCCACCAGTCAGAGCAGAAGCACCAAAACCTGCAGTTCCTCTAAAGCCACTTAAGATTATCTTCAGAAGAGTCATTTCCCCCCGAATCTCAGCGGAAGCTCCCAGCCTGCAGCAAACACACACGTCTGCACCACCAGAACTCATGTCTAGGCATATTTAAATGCACGGCTGCTTTGATGCAGGTGGGGGCCAACAGTCTTCCGAGTTCAGTTCATAAAGTCACTAAACCAGATCTTAGCACTAATTAACGGGCTGGTGCTCCTCGCTAAACCGTTACTGACACCTTCCAACATCCTCCTCGCAGATCGCAGAGATCTTCAGGAATGTCGGCGTGAAGATTTCTGAGGAGACGTTTGAGGAAGCCTGGAAGCTCGCGTCAACGCAGCGAGCCGGCAGGGAGGTTTGTGTGGAGAGTTTCCACAGTGTGCTCAGGGAAATAAAAGCACTGTGACACCGACACCTTTTTTTTTAAGTTTCCTCGTCCTCTGCGGTTTTTCCCGCTCGCAGGAATTTCTTTTCTTTTGTCGGGGAAGCTTTTAGCTCATTGTCAGGTAAAGCAGCGGTTTGCATTTGTCTTTGCAGTGGGGAAGCGTGCGATGCAACAGTGTGACTGCTCTTCATGTATTACGTCCCTGCATTAATATGCAAATGTCTACGAATCGTTCAGTGTGAATCTTTTCAGTTTAGTCTTTAATGAAACTGAACCCACCACATCTACATATTAATTATTAGTGTGTTTTATGGTTAACAATTAAATTAAACATTTATTTAAAAAAATATACAAAAAGCACAAAAAAATGAAACCCTTTTAAAAATCTTGACCTATTTTTTGGATTAAAGCTTTGTAGGTCGCTGCCTTCGCTGTTACTTAATGAATGTGCTGGAAGCCAGCTAACAGTTCCTGGCAGAACACCCATTCAGAAGGAGACAAACTGTACTTGCTGCGTTTTCTTCCTATATGGAATTATTTCTTGCGTCATCAGGCTGGTCGTATGCGATGTCACGCCGAGGACCTGAGATGTTCTTTGAAGCTTCGTCTTCCTCAGTGGGAGCGACACGCAGCTTATCTGCTTCACGCATCACAGAGCAGATTTTAGAGCTTTTACAGTTGTGACTTCACACGGCTGCAGTTTGTTTTGATCTACAGCTCACTTCTCTTGCCCGAATATTGTGTCTGTGTGACTATAATGAAAACGCACACATTAAAAAAAGAGCAGCGGGGAAACTGTGACAAACCAAAAGTATTTGTTAGTTGTGATTTTGTGCAACAAACGGATCATTTCTCAGCCTTTGTGTACACGTGATGTCACCCACCGTTCATGAGAGAAGCACGTCAGACCTCTGAGCGCTTCACCACAACCTGATCAGCATAGTAATGACCTGCTGACACGGCAAAGTCCTGCATGTCACAGCATGATGGTCTATAAGCAGACGTGTAACAGCTGCTGTGTGAGACTGTTGTGGTTAAAAAGCAGCTCAGTTTCTCAGTCTCATCACTTTTATTCTGTCATGAATTATTAGATTTGATGTCCACACATATTTGTCCCATAGTACAGTTAATCAGCCTCACAGTGAGACACAGCTGACACATGCAAACACACATGACACGTTTTGTTTCACTAACTAGATTAATGAAGGCGTGCAGCCTGGACTGAGTCCCACGTCACAACACACAAAACAATAAAATAACTAATAAAAACATCAGCTTTTGTATGTTCGCCACTTGTTTATGTTTTCTTGTTAATTTCCATTAAACTGAGTGATGCGCAGGCGTGCTAAATTCTTTAATGTGCTCTCACCATATCCATGTGCATGCTGACATGTGCTAAGCTAACCGCACTCGTTTAATCTCATTATGACTCGGTGAGATGCTTGACTGGAACGATAAAAAAATCCCCCCCACGCAAACTTCCGCAGACTCCGTGTATTACCGTGCAGGGAAATTAGACTAATCCTCGGCGTGTTTCATTATGCGTGAATTAGCGGCCGCTAATGACAGAATCCTCTCTGTTCGTCACATATGTTGTCAACATTAATAACACCGCAGCGCGCTTTAACACAATCGGATGACACGCGACATTCACGAGCCTGTCAGATGTGACGCGTGTGACAGGTGACACGATGCTGGCACGCGCGCGCGCTCAGGTGGGGCGTTTTATGGCAAAAGTGATTCCCGCTTGGAGCGAAACGGTATTATAACTATTTTCATTTTGCACATGATTTGTGTTGGTCTCTCTGGCCCATCCGGCGCTGGCAGCGGCGGCTGCAGCAGATGCCCCTTCCTGCGTGCTGTGGGAGCTGGATTTTCCTGCCTGATGCTTTTTTATCACCAACAGAATTCTGGTATTAGTCGAATACCAGAATGCAGATCTAATATTAACTGTATCCTTCGTTTTTAATTAACAAAGTTTTCTCTTGGACTTTATTTGAGTCACGTGAGGGAAAAACTGAAAGCAGGAACAAACGTGCACACGGATCCTTCACAGGGAACCAACCTCACAGGGATCCTTCACAGGGAACCTCACAGGGATCCTTCACAGGGAACCTCACAGGGATTACATGTACACACACTATTATTTAAAACTTTGGCCACTGCAGCAGTCACGTAAGGCAGAAAGTACGGAGCCGAGATGGTTCCTGATTTTGAGGTCAGACGTGGTGGATTTTCTGCACAAATCAGCACAACAATGGCAGAAGACACAGGTTATGATTTGGAAGAGTTATTTTTGATGTGGGTGATGTTTGTAGAAAAAGAAACTTCACTCTGGATCTCAGCTTCGTATAGGAAAATGCTTTCAGGCTGCGGACGACCAAACTCAGTGTGAAAGACGCAGAAAAGCAACATGACTTCATCATTTAATAAAAGTGGAAGAAAAGACAAATGAAACAGAGGCAAAAACAGGATGTGTAGCGGTGACGCAGATACAGAATCTGATGGTTCCTGGCAGGTGAAGCCCAGAGGCTGCAGGTGGAGCCGCCTGCACAGCTACAGCGGCTCCACCTGCATGCAGTCCTGCTGCTCCCTCTGAAGGTCGCCTTCCACAGGAAAGTGAATTCAGCAGATCAGAGACAAATAACTTTGCAAAGCCGAGTCGAATCATTCAGCTAGTTTCCAGAGGCAGTGACAGTCCGGTGGGACGAGCCCCCCCCCCGTCAGCAGAATCTGTGAGCAGAGATGCAGACATGAAGCAAAGTGAGAAGAGATGGACTAACCAACCCTGACATTCAAACTAAGTTTGGCTTCATGTTTCACCTTGAAAATAATAACGCAGGAATTGTGAAAAGGCTGCCGCTTCACGCCCAGCTGTCTGTTTGAGGCATTGAGGATAACACTTGAAGGCTAACAGGCTTTCTCAGAGAGGATTTTAAGACCTGGAACAATAGCACAGAGAATCTGGCTAACTAGATAGGTAGGTATTAGGTAGAATAGCCACACACGGTGGTCCAACAACTAACTGGATTACTGAACGTGAACAGAAAGAGGCTTTGACTGTTCGCACTGTGTGGGCGGGGAACCGTTTCTTTTTGTTCAACCAGCAAATTTTATTGAGGAATTTATCATTCTGAGTTGGATTTCACACTAGAAGAAGTAAGCAGACCTTTGAGTCAGTGAATCAGAGCAGTGCCACTCTCAGCACTGCAGGCCTGCACGTTTGTACAAAGGAGCCACAATGGGTCAGTGTTGGGCTGATAAACCAGCCAATCAGGTTACTGTAGATGCTCCTGCCGCTCGTCTGGAGTCAGATTCTTTCCAAAACTGATCTGAGAGAAACATCTTTAAGATACGAGTTCAGGATACTTCCAGGTTTCATCATTTTCTTTGCAATTTACTTAACTTGTCTGCTATTATTTTAATTCACTTATGTAGTGATATTTAGAATCTGTACACTTATTTTCCTCCATCCGTGCTCGTCCTGCTGCAGTGTTTGGATTCACTGGGAAACATGAAGTTCGGTTTGCTGCTCTGTCTCAGGCATGTGACTAGAGTCTGTGTCGAGTTCAGTGGGCAAACGTCCAGCAGAACTCTGCTGTGCATGAATGCAGCAGTGATGGGGACTAAAGCTGCTCTCAGCTTTCTGAGCCATGACCATGACGGCCTGTAGGTGGATCAGCAGCACCTCCCAAAGTCTCCGTTTAGATGGTCCTAAAGCAGCGCAGTCGTGTCGCATAAACAGAGCTACAAACTCAGTCCAACAAACTGCAGATGTTCTGACGGCCACCTGTGCTACAAACACCTGTCTGTGGATAGTTTGCACTTCACAACAATTCTCAGACTGTTACGGTTCATATATCTGCATCCAGGAGGAGGTGAGGCTCAAATGTAACTGAGTGGTTTTAGTGTACCCGTCAGGAGGAAAACACCTGGATCCACCTGCTGTGACGATGCCTTCCAACAACTGGAGCAGCCAAAAGAACTATTTAAATATTATTACCTACTAAATTACTAAATATAACTCCACCCTCTCAATGAAATACAGTCACTTATGGTTCCAAAAGGGTTACATTGTTGCTTCAGCCAACCAATGTGTGACATCACAGTGGCTGTTTGGTTTTTTAAATTATATACAATCTGTGTCACACACACATAATAAAAGTGACACATTTTCAAAAACACACACACACATTATTTTATATATATATATATATATATATACACACATAACACACATACACACACCGCCGTATGCTGCAGGCCTGCAGGTAGCTTTGAGCTTCTGCCAACATGAAATTCTCTCTCCAAGTAAATATTTGTACACTTTAATTTTGCGTCAGCACAGCCTATATGAGGAAGTATAGCAAACAAAGATTTTGGCACATTTCAGCAAATTAATGATCAAAAGTTTGCTTTAACCAAACAAAGAGCAGCTTCACTGAACTTCTGCGAACATGCCAGAGCTGATGAGGGATATTTGTTGCTCCCAGCTTGTTTGTGATGTCGGCAGATGACGAGCCGAGCGCTTCCTCATAAACAGCAGTTACAATTTTCTTCTGCGGACCAGCATCTTCACTCGAGGCCACTTTGAAGATCTTTGTGTCCTCGGGGGTCATCGGGACCTTCGTGGGACGACAGGAGCAGCAGGGATCGCTCCCTCCTCCTCTGGAAGCACAGTCTGTTTGGACCGCGAGCAGATTCCTCTGAGCACCTGGGACACATCTGCATTTCAACGTATTCAACATCCGGAAGAACAAACGAGACAAACAAACTTAATTTAACATAAATGTTAAATATTTTCTCCATTTTATTAACTGTTTGACGTAGTCCTGTCTCATCTGTCTAATGCACCTTTCATGTGTTACCTCACTGGACACGATCCCTTCAGCTCCTGGTGTCTGCTGCTGGACGTCTTGTTGGGGACATGAACCAAAGCCTGGGACGGACGAAGAACAAGGAGGCTTATTCATCTTCATCAGTCACTAACGATCGGCCGTGAATCCTGTCAGCGCAGGTGTGTGTGTGTGTGTGTGTGTGTGTGTGTGCGGTCAAAACCGTTGGTAACCGTTCACGTTGCCTGAAGCTGGTTAAAAACTAGAAAATGAAATAAATACAATGTTGCAATTTCCTTAAAGTGTGTAGTTACTGTAACGCGCTCACTGAACCCGACCAGCTGTCATATAAATAAAGTTTAAAGTTATTTTTACAACAACGTTGTTATGAAAATGAACGGAAACGTGAAGCCCACAGGCTGATGCAGGTCACGTGGTGTGACTCAGGACAGGTAGACTTCAGCGGAGTGAGAACTGTAGTTCACGGGGCCGTGGGACCACCGTCACAGCATCAACACCGTGTAAAACGGTCCGTTGTTACCTGTTTTACGCCTCTTTCAAACTGCTCAGATTTGACGTCTAAGTCAAAGTACAGCTCGAGTAGAAACATTACAACTTTACACCGGATCCACGTGGTCGGGTCAGGCCCGGCGGCCGGAGCTCTCCGCCGGCCCATCGGCTCCAGGCTGCGCGCAGAGCGGTCTGTGTTTCTCACCGGCGAACACGCATCTGGTGCCGCGGTGAGGGGGCGGGCAGGACGCACAGCCGTACTCCCCCACTTCCGGGCGCAGACCCCGGCTGTGCAGCCATGAGACCGCCGAGCTCCCGGCATGCGGTGGACTGGTGATCCGCTGCATCAGAGCGGGAAACCGGCTGCGTCTCGACCACAGACCGGGACGGCAGCCGCCTCCATCCACACAGTGCCACTCACCCCACATTGTACCCATAATGCCTATGGTGAACACCACAGACACGCGGGTGCTGCTTTCAAGTACTGTTGGAAAATTTACCAGCAATCAGCAATTAGGCCTCATGTGAGCCGGTGTTTGATCCTGAAGGATTGTAGCACTCGTTACCTGCTATTTACGTTTAAAAGTTAGCATTTGTAGTTAAATACTTGTTTTTTTAATAGTTATATTACTTTAAACTTCGTTTTCACAGCTTGCCAAAGAATTGTTCAGGCAGGACGGAAAGTTTCATCCATTTTCTTCAGCTTGAACACTTCAGGGTCAGAGGCTGGAGGCTGTCCCGGCCGTCACAGGGAGGGGCGCGGTACACCGTGGACAGGTCACCGTTCATGCTCACGGTCCATTTACAATGAACACTTAACCCCCATGCTGGTTTTTGGACTGTGGGAGGAAGCCGGAGTACCCGGAGGGACCCCACGCAGACCCGGAGAGAAGTCCACACAGAGAGGCTCCAGGCTGGATTCCAACCCACAACCTTCTGTGTGAGGCAGCAGTGCTAACCCCCGCGCCGAGAACGGTAACAGTATGCAGCCCGTGATGATTCATATTTGAATGATGATCTGTTATAACACTGATCTGTTTCTGAGCAGTAACACACACAGGCCATATTTAAGCGTTTTCTCTGGCTACATATTTACACCTTCTTTTACACAGTTGGTCCTTAAGATTTGCATTTTAACCAATTTCATGCTTTAAAAAAATAACACAAAAACAAACACGAGCTTTGACCCGCGTCACAGTTTCACGCGTGAACGGCGCTCACAGGGAGTTCTTAAAGGCCGCAGAGTGGCTTTACTGACAGCATCCAGCAGAGGGAGATACATACTCATTTATCTCTCTCACAGCCTCTCTCTGTGTGTGTGTGTGTGTGTGTGTACGCGTGTGTGTACGCGTGTGCGAGTGTGTATTGAGGAAACTAGAAAACAAACTTTACGTGTGTCTCTGCCCGCATGTAGCCTATTATAAAAACAATAAAAGAGAACATCTAAAATAAGCCAGTAAAACACACACACACACACACACACACGCGCGCGCGCAGTTGTTCACACGGGCCAGCAGTTTCAGCCCAGGCTTTTGTTTTCTGAGCAGGTGCCCAAAATGATTGTGCGAAAATGTGAAATTTGATCAGCAGACCAAAACATCATTAAGTCCCCGCTGTTCCCGGTGATTGCAGGTCAGCTCCGCTGTCCCGCCGCTCTCTCCCTCCTCCGTGCGCACACGCGCTCGCACGCATTCAGCAGACACCTGCGCGCGGCCCCGCCCACCTGAAGTTCTCCCAACTAATTTTATTTATCAATAATTAGCCGCGCAGCACTTGGTTATTTGAAATTGCGCTCAGACACGGAAACCTTTCCGGGATGTATCATAGTAATTATATGTGTCAGTTGAGAATGCTTTTTACATCTGCCGGTGGAGTGGAGCAGAATATTAACGACTCCTCATTGGCTGGGATTAATTGTTGGAGAATCTGCGGTTTAATACACAAGTGAGGAAGAGTTCGAGTCCAGGCTGCTGTTTCTTACAGCGCTGCTCATATAAACACACAGTGAAGTGAAACAGGAAGTGTCAGCTGCAGATGTCCCCAACACGGGGCCACAGGCCGAGGGGAGAGCAGCGCATTTCCAGGTGATTCCATACCTGCATTTGTTATGTCATGGCAAACATGGCAGGTGATGCTCCTGGATGAGAGTTAGAATATAAAGACTGGTAAGTGTCTGCAGAGCTGATTACAGGTTAATCCTGAGCCCAGAAGGACTTTGGTGTGACATCACTGATATTAAACTACAGTAGTGCGATTTCCCCAAAACATCTGCAGCCGATCAGATTCCCAGAGGTTCTCCGCAGTGACTCTTTCAGGGCTGGGACCGGAGCTCAGCTTGTATTTTGAGTGTAAATGATTGCAGCCGTACCTCATATCAGTAATTATGGTGAAGTCTTGTCTTGTTTGGTGTCAGTTTATATTCTTCAGCTGCACCTTGAGGTGGTCATTTGTCTGGTTCTGAGATTTCCTGCAGTCAGAGGGGACTGTAAACGAGTCCGTGTTGGTGGTTTAACACATGAAGATAAATCTGAGGCCCCTCAGTGTTTCTCCTCTTTCTGGCTTATTTCCTGTTAGTCGTGTGATGCTGCAGCGTCGGACCGTCTCGCGTTCGCAGCGCGGCTCGGTGTCACTGACGTGGTTGAGCTGTAACACTG
>VOQJ01019826.1:0-21519 GCA_015052665.1 Apistogramma diplotaenia
GTTCTTAGTATTTGTTGAAAAAATGGGGGCTACGTGAGAGTAAAATTGTAATGCTTTGTAATCACAAGCATCCTCCTGAATACGTTTCTACTGCAGGTCTATATTTAGCCACCAATCAGGGATTAAAGTATAAAGAATATTTTGACGGGGAAGGGGTCCTTCCAGACAATCGCTAATGCTAACACCGGCGCTAGCTACCAACCTGCGGTCATAGCGATCTGAAGTAGAGGAAAAAAAACCCAGCTGAAATTCTGAACAGTAAACTCACAGAGACGGTAGAGTGGAGAGCGGCGGAAGCATGGAAACACACGTCAGCGACAGTCCACTTCTGTTACAGCAACGAGAGGTAAGGGTTTTTTTCTAACTTCTGATCCCCACTCTATTCCAGTAGGTGGCGGTAATGCAGCACTAAGCTGGTTTCTTGGTTAAACCCACAAGAAGGAGAAGAAGCCGGAGCACTGTAAAGCAGCTAAACGACGTTTAATGGATCTGATTTCATTTTTTAATTATTTTCCGATACCGTAATCTAGGTCTGGATCGATACCGATACTGAATATCGGATCGGCGCATCCCTAGTAGTGTCCAGTTGATAGAGGCCTGGAAGTGAAAGTACTTTTGCCAAACCACTGCAAAAAAGAAAAAAAGATTGATCTATTTACAGAATAAAAGACTTCAATACACTGGCTGATTGACATCATTGTAGGCATTATTTTGTGACTAAGTGCCGCTGGCAAACAATCCAAGCAGCTCCCTCGCTTTGCATTAATTTATCATGACCCCATTTCCTGAGTAGATGTGAAGCTCCTCAGTATTTCATTATAAAGGAAATGTGTAAAATTTACTATTTGGATCTGTAGGTGAGTGTTTTACATAAAAAAATAAAAAATTCTAGCAAGAATTTCATCACGGCTCATTTCTGTCACATTTAGCTTAATTTTTATGCTTTTGTGTGTGCGCACATGCAGTGAAAATGCAATCAGAGTTGATCAATTTACAGTAGTTGCATCAAATGGCATTTGGATAAATGTGCTGCATTAGAAGTGACCGGCTACACTTGCAAAGTCCACATACAGAGACACAAATATGCAAATACAAACTCAGAGGATATTTTAGTCTATATCTCTCTAGTCCACCTCCTCCTGGCTGAACATCATACAGCCCAATCACTGCACAACCTGCTTCAGGCATCCACGTCGGCTCATCCTCCCTTTGAGAGAAGCTGGCAGTTATCAGAGCTCCGTCCTCCTGCTGCATGTGGCCATGTGTCTGAGAGCAACACCCAGCAGTCTGAACAGCACAATACCCACAGTGCTCCACGGGAGCACTTCTTGCTTGCCCGGTCAACAGGCCAATGTGCAGCATCAAGACGACATGGCCATATGTTCATATCCTTCGTTTCCCCGCTTTTGAGAAATTCTCATCACTTCATCAGTAGTGTAACTGAGCCTTTCTGTCACTTTGCCTGTGGCGTGTTTGCCAGTATGACATTTTGACACTTTATCAACAGAACTCGGGAAGCTGTCAGGTTGTCCCCTGAATCACCTTTCATGGATGTTTGTGACCTGACTGATCCACCAACTCCATGGGCATATTGACCCAGGATTCACTGTACTCTGGGGAGACACTTAAACTTTCTGGCTGCTTTGACACAGCAGGGATCAGCAAAGCATAAAAGATATGTCAAAGTATCACAGGCACAGCTCATTCCATGACTGAGTTACCAGCAACAAAACTATTCTGCCTTTACAAGCTCGAGCTCTGAAGTCCTTAGATTTTGTTTCCCTGCAGTACAGGACAACAACCTGTGAAGGGAATCATCTGCTCATCTACATATTGTTTACACATTGCTTAAGAAATCAAACTTTTAGTCAATTATGAACCCTAGTTTACACATTGTTTTTTTTATCCATAATGGACTGCAGGTCATTTTGTCCCTGTTCAGGCACCCCGATAGTTGGGATGTCCTCCTCTGAGCTTGCTCTTTGCGGCTCTAATGTCTGGCCCTCCTGCATCTCATGACAGATGGGATTCCCTTTCCACAGTTCTGAGTGATCCAGAGGGCATTATTCTTTTCCCCTTGTCAGAAACACCGTTTGTTACTTTGATAGACTGCCTCATCTTGAAGAATCTGTCTTGCCTTATTGACCTGGCTATAACAAGGCCCAGTATATCTGGATGCTAGGGTACCAGAGTCATGCCGTGAACATTGATATGCTGAAGAATGTTTTCATTTTAAAGGTTTGCCTTCATGTTGCCTTCATGAAGGCAAACCTGTGGTTTATGTGCTCTGACATTTGATTTTTCAAAAACTGGTTGCCTCTTTACTGTTTTAGGTAATCAGAGGGCCTCCAGGGTTGGTGGCTGTTGGCTTGTTGTCCTGTTTCACATTTAATGTTAAAACAATTTCAACCCAGTTTTCATCAGGGTTTAAATTAAGCTGGGGCCAATATAGGGAACCTTTAGGAAATATATTATTAATTTTATAGATCAACACAAAAAAGAAAGTTTTAGCCAGTGAGGCCTAGGTCACGTGTTGCTTCCTATCCATAAGAGTGGAGGTTGGTTACTGTCACTTTGTCCCTGCTCAGGAATGCTGGGCTGTCCTCCTCTGAGCTTTCACCTTCCTGCTCTAATGACTGGCCCTCTTTGACCTCATCCCCTTAGACCTGTAGATCTGACTCCCCTTTTCTGCCTCACTCAGCTTTCTGCTTCCTGGAGTATCAATATACTAAAAGTGGGAGTTAGCAAAAATTTTGAAATCCTACTAAAATAAAGTTTAGAAGCTCATATTGAATAAACAGCTTCATTTTTAGCAACAGAACCATTATACCTGCACAGAATTTAGCTTCACCTTCTTGTTGCCATTAAATGTGGATGCTGCCCATTATTTTGAAAAGACAGCCCATGCGGTGTGCTAGCCAAACCCCCACAGATGTGGCATCAGTAAAAAGCCCAGGATGTCCTCTTAACAGTAGGAATAAATTAAATTGCATAAATGGTGCTTGACATCAAGGTCTCAGACTCGTGTCCCCCACACAGGACAAGAATGAATAGCTGGGTCTTAGGAAGATATTGTTCCCATTATCAAAACTCTAAATATCTAATTTGATGCACACTGAACTATCTCATTAACATTTTCATGCTGATGTAGTACAGCCACAATGGACCATTTTGATGAATTATTTATATAGATAAAATAAACAGATGGAAGCAGGATATGTGTAGTATTTTGTTAAATGGCAACTTAATTGATTTTTATTTCACGGATGATTTATTTGTTACAGCATTTGATTCTCTTCTATACTGTGTGATTAATTGGTTTTGTGAAAAGGACATCATCGTTTTGTGATAACCAAGTTTAAATATTCAGTTATTTATCAGTAGAAACCCAAGAATATTCCATTTATCATAGCTGACTAATATTCTCTTAATCGATTATCAAGTATCTGCTCTACTTTGCGAATTAGACCTTTTACAGCTTTTTTCTATCATAAGTACTTTCAGTACTAATATTATTCTGTTTTTCTGTTACTACTGATCAAATACCAGAACACCAGTAGAGAGCATTATCAGATGATGCAGTATATCAATTAATTGCACATTTTTATTTCTTTATACATGCAAATTGCAGCAGTGTCTACCAAACACGCAGATGACTGGGTTTGTTTGTTTGCATATTTGCACAATGTGTATCCAAAATTAAACTGCGGCACATTCTTTGTCAACAGGATAACCTCTGGACAAGCAAGAGAGGAGATTAGATTAACTCTTGCTCGGGCGCTAATAAATCCAGAGGCATGAATAGAGCGAGCGAGGTTGTGTGTGCGGGAGAGAGCGGATTTAAAAGAGCGCAAAACTGCTAGTAATTTCACCCATGAGAGAAGTTGAGCGGAGAACTAACAGGAAGTCTTCTCCCGCAAGAGGAAACCAAGTCTTGTAACTGTGAAAACAGCTGACCTCGTGCCTTCTGTTGAGAAGGAATGCATGCAGAGGAGACGGAGAGATAAACAGCAGCTCATACAGTACAGAGGATCACCCTCCAGTGCAGACGCACGAGCTCCCTCTCCCTCACTTTTTCCCTCACTCGCCCACTTAGTATCATTTCATCTCTCTCTCTCCCTCCCTCTCTCCCTCTCCTTCTCTCTCTCACCACACTCTCAGTCACTGAGCTCTAACGGATGGGGATACACCGCCAAGGAGGACTTAGGAGTGAGAAGAGTGTTTCTTTTCTTCTCTGGTGTGTTTTCATTCTCTCCCGCCTGGCTTCCCTCATGAGCTGTTAATTCCAGCCTTGGTCCTGAGGATGAGGAGGATCTATTTGTGAGGAAGACACAACAAAGGAAGAGAGAACAAGGAGCAACAGGGTGGCAAATTCTGCAAGCAGGAGTGAGCAAGAAGAGCCTTTTTTATTCTCCAGGCTCAAGCAAGGTTAGTAAGAAAAGCTTTTTGCCCATGAAATGAACAGCGCCTGCCATTATTGTTCTATTTTTATTATTTACTTCTATTTCTAACAGGACATATTCAAAATATTTCCATCTCTCTCTTAAGGCTACAGTTAACTGTCTCTGCGGAGCATTTATTTATTTATTTTAAATTGAGAACATTTTATTTTTCAAAAAAAAGTCCCACAGAAACATTTGCGTGATATTTCTTTTAATAAAGCAAGTCTCCCGGTTGGTTTCTGAAGTGTCACTCCAGGTCAGAACTACTGTGTAATTTCCCTGAGGCATACAGTACAATTCTCAGGTGGAGTCTCTCCTTAGCAAGGTAGCAGAGACTGAGCTTCAGGAAAAGACGAGGACAGCTCGCTCTCATCGCCGCTCCTCAGCCGTCACTTTACACAGGAGGCAATTAAGCGGGATTGGCAGCTGATCCTGCCGGTAACTTAGAAACAGGCGTGTGGGAGACACATGGTGGCACATGATAGGATTTAGAGGAGGAAGGAGCAGCGGAGGAAGGAGATTCCCTTTGTTCGTTCACACAAAATCCTGCTCTCGCCCGGGTGTCTGAAAACTGGCCCAAGAGCAGCAGTTGCAAGCTTTTATGTTTTTGCTCAACAGTGAACATTGTTTAAGTGTGTTTACTCTGGAGGGTATGTGCGCAGAAAGAGCGTGTGTGCTACGTGTGTGGCTGCATGTTTGCTCCAGTGTGTATTGGATGTACTGAGTGGATGTAGTGAGCCCTCACCTTTTATTGCCGCGAGTGGAAGAAATTATTCAGTCAAACAGAAGAAGTGGAAAAATTAATTTAATAAACACTGGAGCTCCCTTCCAAATATTGTGATTACTCTGTGAACCACTGGGTGCCATTGGGTAATTTCTGAACCGTGTGAATGAGCATTTTTATAATTTATACAATAAACAGGCTCCCTAAGGACTCTGGCTTTGTTTTGGGTTTTCCTTACTTACAGCATGTGAACGAACGCTCCCCCGTGAAACCAATGAAGAGCTTTTCTGCTCACTGTTTGTCACTAAATCTTCCTGCTGGTGTTTTTCAGCATCTATAGATGCAAAGGCTGGCCTCTGTTGTCAGTGAAGGGCCCGTGATGATGGAGGCTTGAGGGAGCTGATGAAGTTTGTTAAATATTTGCTGTTGGGTTGATGGACAGTTTGATTAAAAATGTATTCAAAGAAGATGGCAGGGAACAAAGTGTTGTGTTCACAGTGTAAATACAGGTGGAGGAGGTTTGTCTGGACTGTGTGTTGCATCAGCCAAACCCTACCTTGTATTAGTATCGGTGACAGGAAAGTGGCCTGCTTATACAGAAAGTGACAAATGTACTTTTAAAAATGATTGTCCAGCAGCACACCGGGGCAGTGATTATTCTCATTTCGTGTTTAGCCTGGCCTTTATGTGTTTATGTCACATTATTACAGCCTCCTGCATAGGCGAGACAGGAGATAAGTGAGGTCGGGACAGTTTGGTTTGACCATCCGTCAATACTTGAGCACAATTTCCTGTGTCACCTTGTCTCAAGCGCACAGAGTCACTCTACTGTGCCTCATAGAGACAGTCATGTTGAGTCCATCAGTGACCAGCTGACTGTCCCAACCAGGAGGAGCCATTGACATTGAAAGGGATGTGTGCACCCTGCATACAGTATATACACTCTCATTCCACTTGAATACACAAAAGCAGACACTCGCACACTCACATCAGCAGAGGCGGCGCAAGGAGAGGTGTCGTGACCAGTGGCTTGGCAGGAGCCCTCAAGGTGAAAAATTTTAGTGAGGAGCATTTCAAATTCAGAACAGATGATCAGGCTGGTGTTGAAACTGCAGAGTAGCTGACAGCACCAGATGCAGACAATCTTTTGGCAGAGGAAGAGTTTTTGGTGCCTGAGTCTCAAACATAAAAGTCAGCGGCGCCGGGCTGAAATTAATACCACTGTGGTTATCACCATGTTACGGGTGGTGGTTCTTATCACGGTCCAGATGAGGTGCAAAATCTCCCCTATACGGCTGTCCTCGCAGCACACCTAATCCAGCCGTATATCTCGACATATCCGAGTGCAGACGGAGTAGGTTATTTAGAAGTGAACGCAAACTCAAACTGTGTTTCTGAGTCTATCTTTGGTCAAGGTGACAGCGATGCAAATCTCCCACTAAATGGACTGAAAATTGAACATTGTGTAAGCTGCACAGCTGTATGTGATTGTAACAGGGAGAAGGCTCACAGTTGTGGATAAATGAAGATTTAGGCAAAATAGATTCACAACTTACATTTAAAGCACACATTTAAGAACTCACAGTCAAATTTGGCAAATTTCAGGCATATTGGGGGAAATTTAACAACCGAGGCCTCAAAAATGTACGTCAGTGCCATAATTCTCTCAAATGAGCGATTGTCTCACTAGTTGGAGACAAACAAGTTGGACCGCATTACAATCAATAGAAAGACTCTATGAGTGGGCCTTGAAAACATTAAACAAAAAGCCAAATTCATATCATCATTGTAACATTTTAACTAAATGTGACTTCTTAAATTGGGAAAACATTCAATTTGCAGATATTCTACTTGTGTATAAAATTCGTCCCGTTGTGACTCCCCCTTCTCTTAATGAGTTCATTAAACAAAGTCAAACTACATGTATGTCTACCAGAGCGTTTCAGAGAGGACTGTAAAATAACGGTGAGGAAAAGTTCTTTTAAGCAGTTGATTTCATCTTATCGAGTGGGACATACTAGCACACAGCACATCACAATCTACTGAGTTAAACTCAGTATTAAATATTATTTAACATTTTTTATTTGCCACCCACATACTGAAACCCAAAACAGACACATTCTGAATTTGCACGAACAAATAAATAAAAAGTAGAATAAAATAAAACAAACTAGAAACAGCAGAGATGCACATAAAAAGTCCACAGAGGTCAACGCTGCTGCAGGTCTCTGCAGGACTGTAGCAACTTTCCAGGAAACACAGATGAAAAAATTAAGCCTTTCAGCACATTTAGATCAATGCTTATTATTTTTTCTTTCCCTGTTTAAAATGCCAGTAGTTAAATTTAAAAAAGAGTAAATGTGATTGGTTTAAACTTAACCTAGTTAAGCATGTCAGCTGTGGTATACCGCTATCCGGCCACTAAAGGGAGGTTGATCATAAAAAAAATAATTTCACAGCTAGTTTCAGCTAGTTAGATCGACCACCCTTCCTCTCGTTCTTTGAAAGCTTGTTTGCGGTAACGTTTTCAGTGCTGCTCTGACACGAGGTTAATTTGAGTAATGCTTTTCTTATCAAAGGGCAGCTGCAAACCACATTGCTGCCTGTTTGACATTTGTAGGCCGAACAATCTGCAGGTGAAGCACATGTACAGGTCACGAAAATAAATAAAAAAGAAATAGTTTCTTTTCCCACTACATGTTTATGTAAAAAGTTACATTTTTACCAGTGAATAACGATTTTAATTCTTGATTTAAGCTGCTGATTATATTTAAGTTTCTATTTACATAAAATACACTCAAACACAACCTTTTTATATATTTAGAAGCTGTTTAATAATTTTTTTTCTTGATGGTTAAATGATTACTGAAGTCAAAGTCTGCATTTATATGCATAATTTAGCTGGATGTGAATGATATTTTATCTTTACTTCACTGACAGCTTAATAAAGCCAATAATAATGTTTGATATGAACACAATAATTTTCTTTCATTATGAGTCAAATTACAATCTGACCGCAACCGATGACCACATCGTTCAGGTACGCTCGAGCATGAACCCCCCCCCCCTTTTGAACCTTTTCTTCTCATTTTGATTTCATGCTGTTTGAATCATTTCACTTCAACGGTATTTAAAATGAAATGACTTCAAAATCAGCCCAAAATCTAAAAATGCAACACAGATCAGCTTTTGTTTGCACACCGAACAGAACAAAGACTTCTCTCTGATGTTCCAAGTGAACTGGATGGCCTTATCCACTAACCTACCCCTCAAAAAAATCCAAAAAAAACATGAACATTTCCCAGCTGCGTGTATAACTGATTAATATCACAAACAGCATGCAGCAGTAGCAGCCAGATAATTACGCTGTCTAACCCAAAATAAACAGCAACATGTAGTCACTTGGTGAGCTCAGAAATGTCTTGTTTTCCAATCTGTGGTGCAGAAAACTCTGCATTTGTTTGGTTAATCTGGTCTGTCATCCTGACATCTCACTGTGAGGTTCACTCAGAGTCCCCCTGCCCTTAATGCCTCTGTGTATGTGTGTGCACATTGTGTTTATGTATGTTTTATCTCTTGTTAGTAAGCGAGCGTGTACAGTATGCATGTATGCATTTCCACAGCTGAGTGAGTGACAGCATAATTGAGTCTGTGCATGTGTATAATTTTATGAAAGTGTTAGAGAAAGTGAGGAAGAGAACAAGGCTGACAGAACCAGGTTTCCTGATGAAGCGCTGACGTCGCCTTTGATGCCGACTTCCCCTCCATATCGGATTCCACTGAACAGATAATAATCGAGCAAAGGCCTTCAGAGCGAAGCGTGGCCTGTCTCATCAACTGTATGCATGCACTTCCCCTCTATGTGGCCCCTGTTGTACTTCAGTTCTGTAACCGTTAGATGCCAAGGGCGGAAAGCCAGCAGTCTTATTATATTACAGCTAATATCAGTAGCTCATAACTGTATGCATCCTGATCCCTTTGGGTGCCCTGTGGCACTTCTGTTCTCAACAACCATATAAGTTTAAACATAAACATTGTTGCACTTTTTAGTCTCTGCTTATGTGCAACTGATGAAATGGCCCATTAAATGTTTATCATTATATATAAATGTTAATATGAAGGGGTGAATTTCTTTTTTTTCTTTTTTCCTTTTATTTATTTCTTTTTATCTGTGCCTTGCTTTGAGCTTTGTTGATCTCTTGCTTTTCTTTTTCTGTTGTTGTTGTTTTTTATGTGTGTGTGTCTTTTTTTTTCTTCTTTTCCTCCCTCAAGGGGGTGGGGGCGTTTGACATCGGGAAGGCATTTCCTCTTTTTTTTTTCCTGCCGCTTCTGAAATTAGAGGGTGAAGGAATAATCGAATAACAGACAAGCTGTTGAAATTCAGAAGCAGGTTCCCCCAGTGGCTGTTTTGAATATTAATGCAGTGTTTGCTTTGTGCCTGTGTATGTGTGCGTGTGTGTATCGCCGGTCAACACAAAAGGAAAGAAAGAAATCGCATTAATTCAGACTCCTTTGAGCATTAATCCAGCTGAAACAGTTAGAATGATACTTCACAGGAGAATAAAATGATACTTGGGGAAGTAGATTGGGAAAATATTAACTTGAGTATACTCATTCAAATTAGTATCTGTGCATATTTATTCCTGTATATAAAGAATAACCTCCATTTGTATGTTGTATTGTATTGTGGTCAGTCTGTGAGTTCTTTATAGTTGAGGGGTCTTTTATCAAGACTGAAAAAAGTGAGAATTACTGAGAATTCAGTTGCTAATTACATATATATAATAAAATTAGCATCTGGATTCTTGAGTTAAGCAGAAAGACACATAATCTGTGAGATCACAGTGACCTTTCACGTTTGATTGCCAAATTGTTATGAGTTCCTCCTTTTCCATTCCCTCAAGATGTTCAAGAGAGATCACATTTACAAGAATTAGAAGGAGATGTGTTTGAATGGACAAAACCTTTAAAAAAAATAATGCTTCTGGCCACAGCTGTGATCCTCAGAGGAAATCTTAATATTGACGTATTGACATTTATGCATGACCTCATAATTCTCAGTAATTGGTGCAGCAGCATCTGACCTCTGACCGGAGCCTGCTCTCGTGCCGCAGCTAAAGCGTGCTGATGCTTCATTGACTCGAGTTTAACCTCCAGTTCAGCCTTTCCACTGTATCGCACTGCAGATCAATGTCACGACATAACTAATAACATGTGGAAACAGTTGGTGAGCCACATCGTTCTATGTAAGTCTCTTTATTACAATGTGTGATCTACTATGTGATACACTTGAGGGGCAATGTAGTTTAGTGAAAAACAGCAAAATCTGCTCAAAACTAAACAGATAATTAAGTTGTGAAAAAAAACCCTGTGCATTTACTTCCACTTGAGGTGTGGTGATTTTAAATGACTGCATGCCAGATGTAGCAACTTTCAATGAGCAGAGTAAATATGAGATAAGAGAGGCTCTGTGTCCTTACAGACTCTGCTTATGCTGCCATATAAAAGCATATGTTATTTCACAACTAAAAAAAACAAAACAGAAAAACTGCTTTCTCACTAGTTTGTGTGGTAAATAAGCAGCAAAGAGAAGGAAATACTTGGAGAGTTCAAAAAGAAAGAAAACAAAACAGAGCTGCATGAAAAAAAAAACTTAGTAAATGTGTGACACTGAAAACCAAAGCCTCATTTGAGAGCAGTGAAGAAATTTGGTTTAGGAGCATATGAAAATAACTTGAGCAAGTTGTTTTTGTAACAACTCAGCCATTTTTCCTTCACAGACACGCAGCTTTTGATTTCTTCTGTGGTGGGAATCCTGCAGATTTAATGACAGCACCAGGTTTGAGTGGCGGTGCAAATTTACATTTTCCTCATAACAGAAATTACCCCAAATAATGGCAGAAATACAGGGCACTGAAATTTCCTGCTCCTAACAGCTTCCATATGTAACCATATGTTGGTCTGACCTCCCTTCCTCAGAGGTGTTGCGGGAAGAGAGAGCAGCTGTGACTGACATCTGCGATGTGCTTGGAGTGAACGAAGGGTTAAATGCTCAGCTCAGATGCTCACTGTTGATAACAGAGCCAGAGGTGCAAAGGAGCCTCTGTCACTTTGGCCCAGCCATGCAAGAAGGAGGAAAAAGCTTTTATCACCAGATAAAGTTATGGTATATAAATTCATCAGTGTCAGTGGCAAGCAAGGAGACTGAGGCAAAGGCCGAGCACACAGCTTCTGTGCTTGCCACTTGTAACTATATATGTGTATATATGCATGCCATTCAAGTGAAATAAATCATGATATTTATAAAGGCAGTAGGACAATCACCCTTGAAAATAACAGACTGGGTCCTCAGTGAGAGCATTCATGCGCCAATCTCAACAGTAGGTCCATCCTCACTCTTCAAACAATGCCGTCCTCTGGGTTTGCCTTTTCACCAGTGGTGGCCTTCATTGTTAAAAAGAGAATAAAAGTGAGCTGCCTTTGTTACTAAGGGAAAAAATGCATGAATATGGATAAGAGATGTGTGTCTGTGGGAGATTGGGCTTTGTTCCTTAAGTCAGCTCCCACTGAGCCAGAAGCTTTAAAAAAATGGCACACATCCACACAACTGGGTGTCAGCTGTGTGTGTAAACATTTGTCTGTATTGTAGCATCACACATGTGCGTATATGCTCACCATGCTGGCAGACATTATGCGCTATATAAAAACTAAGTGTAATCCATGAGTCATTATGGCTCAAATGACTAATTTTTAATTCACCGTGCAATATAACGCGACACTATAATCCTTCTCTCCAGTAATGATGAATATTTTAAATAAGTGCAATGATCACCTCCACCATTATCAGTGAACAGCAGCAGGTATTTCTTCATTTTGATAATAAATCCACGCACAGTCTCAAAAATCAGCTCGGCAGACATTAGCTTTTTAGCACAAACTTATAATATTAGAGCTTCGAGCTGAACTCAGATGGCTTTTAGGGAGCACTTCAGGACATGGCAGGAAGTTATTATTCTCAAAAAATCTGCCAAACGTATGCAACCTGAGGTGAGTTCATTCTCTGTGGGTCAAAAGCAGGACAGCCTCATTAATGAGGTGTAATCCCACTACGATGGCCAGTCGAGCAACACTTCTAATAACGATCACTGGAACGGTCCACAAACGGTTTCTTGCGGTTTAAGACTTTTCTAGCAGGCTATATAAACCGGCTGCCAAAACACCATTAGCATTTGGAAGGGAAGCAGTGGGGAGTATTATACGTTCTCATCTGAGGTATTCTTGGCCACACTGAAGGAGGTTGTGCATGACCTCTGCCCTTTGTGACCTTTGCAACCTCAAGGTGTTTGCAACCACTCCGGGTGTTTACAGTGTATCTGTAATGGCTATTTTGGTGCGAAGCTGCATGGGGTTTGATCTGAAGTGTTAAACCTATTTTGCTTATGGGGGTTATCTGAGGGTGAAACTGCCCACTTCATTAAGATTTGTGTGCTTTTATTGGATCTGACACAATCGTAAAAGTCACTGAGGATTTGGAGGGTTTTAGTGATATTTTCTGGGAATGTATGTTTAACGTAAAACTTGTAAAATAGCTGGGTCAATGAATGGCACTGAGTCACTGAGTCTATAATTTTCTATTTAAAAATCATATAGGCAATGAATTCTTAGAACAATGTGCAGGGAAATATGTGTGTTAACATAAAGTATACCTATAAAGATTTGTGTCCATTTTGTTTCAATAAATCACACACAGAGCAGCAGCACCAGCTTTAAGGTCAGTACTGCTTCTTTGCCTTTCTTGTCTGTGTATTTAAAACAGGCCAAAGGGAGAAAGCAAAGATCATGAAACTAAAATGTTTTAACTGTCTGTCATGACGTTCTCCTTCATTTTTGAACTTCCCACTGGGATATTTGTCTGCAAATAGAAGCTATTTTAAATCCAGGGTCGGGGAGATGTTCATGGGGAACATTTCCAAGAAAAACCAAAAGAGCCCAGAGTGGGGTGTTAAAGCAAATCCAAACAAACAATGCTGGCTTTTGTCTGGGAGATACTGCCGTGTCAGTCTGCATCACACATACCAAAAAAGTCCCCAGGATATGTCTCCCAAACCCCAGAGCCAAACAAGTCCAGTTATTCTGCATGAGTCACAGGCTCGCTACCAAAGAAAACTGAATGCAAGTGCCAAAGCGCGGATGCGTTGACAGATGAGGACTTTGCTGCCTGCAGGCGGCTCCGAACTTTGATGGAACGGGAAGTGTTGGGAGCTGCTGCAGAACAATTCCTGGAAGGCGTTCTGTGGCCTTGAAAGTGATTTAAGGGTGACAGCCACTGTATCTCCGTGACATTTAGCAGTCAAACTCAACAACACCCAGCCCCCTGAGTCGCTTGATAAAACTCAGATTTTCAAAGCTATAGGGGCGGCAAACCCAAATCAAAGTCTGAAACTGATCCTCACTGTAATTGTGATTATTGGTGAGTCTGTTGATTCCTCATTAATAAGTTAATATGTTTCTTCCAGTGTGTCTGAAAAAGCAAAACCACGCAGAATCACACACAAAGCAGCAAATCAAAATTATAAACAATGTGTGACAATTGTTGGTTAATAATTTAGTTAATAACAAAAAAACCTTTATTAATTTTCTGTCCCTGGCTAACAAATATTCTGATAGTTTTAATACAGCTCAAGTGACACCAAGCACTGCAGCTACAGCTGCTTTTCCCATTATGTGATAAAGGTTTCATCAACTGATACTTAACCTTAAGTGTTCAGACTCTTGCAAAGGCACATGCAGCATCAAGTGAGCTGGATTCATTCATACTGCATCACATGGAAACAAGATCTTTGTTGATCTGCATTATGTCAGATGAGGCTCCAAGAATTCTCATCCCCCAGCTGACTTTGAGACCTTGATTGCATAATGAATTCAACTTATTAGACTCCAGTAGCTGTCTCATTAGGCCTCTCTCCATATCTGCATGCATATATTTATTGCCCTGCTAAAATTATTTGCGAGAGAATCACCATGTTAAATTCCCATTTGGTCAGGAGGATACTTTTTCCTGTGAGTTAGGGTTTCCCAAAATTTCCCAAGTTCTTGAATGTATAATAATTAGCCTTCTCAATCTTTTTATGTGATTACAGCTTAAGGGAAAGTATCATATTCCTCTCCTCCACAACCTCCAAAGTTGTGATATTAGTTGTTTACTCGACTTGAAATGTGGCTGGAGCAATGTAGCGAGAAGAACTGAGCGCGGATCAGATCTGTTTGTAACCGCTGCTGGAGGAGATTTATTTCCAGATGGATGCTGATATTGCCTTCTTCAAAAATACCAGCCAGAAGTCTTTCTACAGTAGATTAGCTCAAACAAAATGATGTGATGCTGCCATTTCTGCCAGGTATTATGAAACTTTAAAAGCAGATTGAGTTATGATTCTGGTTATAAGGAGGGAAGAGGGAATTTTCAGGCAAACAACTCTATTATTTTCCAATCTGACTTTGTAATTCAAATTGATAATAAATTAAGGGTGCGAGTCTAAGTGAATGCAGAAGGCAGAATAGTTTCTGTCAACATGACAGCTCTCAGCAGGTAGAAACACTGTGTGCCGGCAGCAGATGCTACTTTGATTACAGTTGTTCTCTCATCTTCTGCTTGCGCTACGCTAACAAACCATTACCAAGTCAAAAACAGAAACAGACCACCCATGCAGCAATGTAGGTGCACTGCACAATGGCTGAGGCTATTATGCTGCGACCAAACTCTCCACAACAAGCCCTATGGCAACACCGCTATGTTTTTCTGCCTTAGTATTTTTAAGGATTTTTATGTATTCATTTCCTGTCCACGACATCGTGGGTGGTAATTACAAGAGGCTACACTCTTCCTTATGTCCTCTGTGACGTTAAGGTCTCCCAGGCAACATCCAGGCTTTAGACAAAAACATGTTGCTGCCGTCTTTGGGCTTTATTTAGAATATTTGACCTGGAAAATTTATTCAGGTGATGGCTCATGTAAACCAAAGAAGAAACTCCGTTCATCAGTCAAATTTATGTCGAGGACTGCAGCCCAGAGCTCAAAGCGAGACAGCACAAATAAGCTCTTATTACTCAGATCACTTTGTAATAAAAAGATGTCAGATCAAAAGCTCTGGAGAGAGCTTTATGGGTGTAAAATGTACTTGAACAATGAATGAAAAAACCTTCTGGTCGTTGGGTCCTTGTTTGATGGTGTTAGTTCCCCTTTGTTTCCAGTCTGTTCTAGCCTCATCTCTGTGTTTTATCCTTAGCCTCTCCTGTGTGAAGTCAGTCTTGTCGATGCGGTTCTTTACCTTCCTGTCTTTGGTCAAGTCTGTATGTTTGTCTTATTTTGATAGTACTGTACCTCATGTCTTGTTTCCCCAGCGAGTTTGAGGTGTGTTTGGGGTGTTTCCCATCTCCATAACTACCTGGGGTGTTTTTTTGTTTTTTTTTTGCTGAGTCTCCCTCATGGTCGTGGCCCTGTCTGCTCTGAGTTTTATATTTTTCAGTTTCCCTGCTCCTGCCCTGCAATCATGTTCAGTTTGTCTTCCTGCAAGTACCAGCATTAAAGTTGCTCTTTTTTTTTGTTCATTTCTGTCTCCAGAGTCCTGCTTCCTGTCTCCACACTGCCTTCCACACAGCCTTATATTACACTTGCTGTGTGTCTGTCATTTTTTATGTTGAATTTTGAGACCTGTTGTGACTTATCAGAAAGTATATTTAGAATAACTAAAACAGAAACTGTTATGTTGAATGGACTGAATCAGCCTTCATAACTGCTTTCAAGGACAGAAACCCTGTCAGGCTTCATTTTAGGCATTTAGATCCATAATTCAGTACTGCTAATAATGCAGCTATCAAGCTGAAATTCTATCATCATCATGTTTCCAGGCACAGTTAAAACTCAAAAACTGATTGCTCTTTTCTTTTGATTTTTGATTGCTTCCCTGCTAGACAAATTGCATATCACCAGCATATTGGTTTCAATAAATATCAGACATTTTAGCTGCAAATGAGATGATGCGCTCATGGTTAAAAAAAAAAAAGTGCACCCTCTTTCAGTTATTTTTACATATCACAACACCATAAAATGACATCAAATGTTGTTAAACACAACTTCAAATGAACAACAACACATGACACGTTACACTGTTTCATTGTATGTTGAACAAAAAAAAGATTTGCTGCTGTGCTTGGGATCATTGTCCTGTTGCATGACACAGTCATGGCCAACCTGTAGCTGTCAGCTGGCCTCACAATGACTCAGTGAGACTATACAGAAGAATCCATTGTTGACTCAATATCTGCAAGGTGACCAGATCCTTTGACTGCCCAAATCCCAAGCCCAAATCATCACCCCTCCACCACCATGCTGACAGCTGTCGTGTGGTGTTTGAGCTGATACGCTGTGTTTGTTTTTCTCCACACATGGCGCTGTGCATTATGGCCAAAAATCTCCACTTTGAAGCTTTGTGGTTTGTTCAGATGCAGATTTGCAATCTTACGTTTAGAAAAAAGAGGCTTTCTCCTGGCAAGGAACCAAACAAGCCATAATTGTTCAGTTTTTCTCTTATGGTACTGTCATGAAAATTAGCATTCAGCATGCTAACTGAGGCCTATAACACACACCTGAATCCAGACCAGCAAATTTCCAGAGCTTCTGTTTTTATATGCTCACAGTCACTGATCATCAGTCAAGTGCATTTGATTAATGGCTCCAGGCTGCTACTTAGCCTCTTAATTCTCATGAAAGCCGTAAGGGTGTACTTAGTTTTCATACACTGCTTCTGCAGTGTGCTTAGCTTTAGTTAGATAAATAACAAGACTGTGTGATATGTCACGCCCTGTTACACATCTGTGGATATATTTACCTAATTTAGACACTGGCTAAGGACCAGATTATTTTTAATTCTGTCCTGATATAAAAAACCTATGAACGGAAAGAGAATGTGCTTTTTCATATTACTGCATTTGCCAACAACAAAGGGTCATTTATGTCTGTTTTATACTACATGAATTTAAAAAATACAATTGCATTTTTTATCATTATTGCTTTGTAACTGCTCTTTAAAGAAAACACACAAAAATGCAAAAATAAATAAATAAATTATCCAAACGAATTGTACCATCTGATCTGTGGACAGTTTTTTTATGCACAGTTCTGTCACATGCCCTACATATTCACTCACCGTCACTTTCAGTGGCTGAGGCTGCCACTCCTTACTCACTGATGCTTGTGTTGTAGACAGTTCAGCCCTGTGTGCCAATGACAATCATGAGATCACAGCTCTAAATCTCCTGACATTGTATCCTAATGGAGCACAGTAGTGCTTCTGAGTGAAGCTCTAATGTCATCAAATGTGAATGAAATCCAATTTATTATGATGATAGTCAAAGGGAGCATCAGTTAGGCAGAGGGCTGCAACAGAATGTGTTTGGATGCAAGCCCATCTGCAAACCCACAGTCACTTAGCTACTGCTCACTCTTCCCCTGTGTGAAGTGGGAGTCTCATCTCTAAACTGTACTTCACTCTGGATGCTCGTGTGTTTTAGGGTGATTGATAACGCACATTAACATGGATTAAGGGCAAGCAAAGCAAGAGGGAGCGCATTTATGTGCTCTGAGGAAGCTCTAATAATGAGACACAGAGGGCGCATAAATATCCAACTACTATCACCCATGGAAGAAAAAGGTTGTGTGAATACTCAAAAAGACAGGGCTAAATGTTTCTTCTAAAAATAAAGCTTAGTTGGAGAGAGAGAGAGAATTGTAATCTGCAGCTTTTGCCTTTACAAACTTAAAAGCTTCTCAGGTCAGGGACACTGCAGGCCAAAATAAATAAATCATGATTTTTAGAAAGCATAATAACGTGTCGAATACTTTAAAGCTAATGTCTGAACAAAAATAAGACTTGGACAAGGATGTTCATGAGACAGGCCTCGCTTATCGCTCTGTGTAATCTCCAAATAGCCCAAAAATCTTCCACTGCGCTTTTCCTCATCAAACTTCTGACAGATTTGGGTCTCCTGCTGTGTTGTGATGAAAAGTGTGCTGCTAGCTTCACAGTGGTTACTGCAGCAATTGGTCACTTAATATTTGCTTCTTTCCTCTGCGATTAATGAAAAACATGCGGACAAGTAAATAAAATCTGTATGCTTTTTTCATGAAAGGCGGTATTTCCTCTCACAACAGCTTTTACATTTGCTCAGAGAGTGGGTGTTTCCATGGTCTTTATGTATATTTTAGTTTGATTTGAGACATAAACAGCAAGTAGCTAGACCCTCCATCTGCGTCGCATGCTTGTTAGGCTGAACAGTATGTTCTATTTTAAGTCCCAGGGAGCACCATACACTGTGTGCAGTGCTGCGTGTGCTGGTGTACATGCACTTCTGTGTATTTACAGTACATATTCTGCTTCACTACCATCAGGCTCATCACACAAACCCTTCAACATTTATGTCTTCTTTGCAAACAAGCCCTGCGCCATGATGTAGTGAACCTTGCCCTTTTATAGCCTGCGCAGTGTGGGGAGCAATGGGGCTCCATGTGAAAATACAGGGATACAAGGAAATAATGTATATAAAAGACCACAGCAGTAGAAAAGGAGAGTCTATTTGTGGGGTGGAGTGGGGGGATTAGAAAGGATGGGAATCCCTCGTTATACTTCACATGTTGCCATCTGACAGTACACTAAAGCTTTCACCAGAAATAAAAAGACTGGAAAAAAATATATGAAATGCCACTCTAACAAGTCTCCTGGGACCTCCTGCCTGGCTTTCTGAAGAGGGAACAGCTTTTCAGATCAAAAAATGCTTTAAAAGACTTTGACAGAAAAAGCCTGCCGTGCTCCTCTTGCAGCTCATATTCTGTCCATGTGGTCCGCGGTAACTTCATCGTATATTTGTATTGGGACGGAGAGATTTTAACAAATAGGAGGTGGAGCAGTACCTGTGATTGATGCTATGAGTCACAGTGAATGGGATTTTCCATATAGTTTGGAATTTGGAGGGTTTGGATTCTAGTTTCTTCCAAAACACATTTTTCATTACATGACTCATTCACATGGTTGCATGCCATTTTTATAACCAGCAATAGGTTGTGTCTCACCTAGAGGAAGATGGTTGTATTGCTGCTCCTCTTGGGTATGTATCCGTGCATGCAATTCCCAAAAGATAGCAGGAATTTCTCAACTCTAATCACAAAATTATTTTTTTGCCACGAGTAGGACTGGTGTGACCTGCTGGGAAAGACATCCAGTCTTCTCTTATTAACAGCGGATGCTTGTTAACTGGTGTAGACTATTGTCCTGCTGCCAGTACTGGCATCACCTCCCTTTTTAAGTCTGTTTAGGTCAACAGCAATTTGGATAAAGTATTCCATTTGAATGAATCTCTCTGCCCTCGGGTTACTTTGAGGTTTCAGTTTTCCATGAATGGCTTTGGATAAAATCTTAAGCTCTGGACCCGTGAAAGACCTGTAATTTGGAGGCCTGCATTTTCCACTTTTACAGCTCTGTAGAACTGACAAACTGACCTGACAGCTTTACCACTTTCTGCATCAGTTGCCCAAGTGTGCAAAAAGGTGTTAAAGGTGTAAAAATTGCCAAATGCTATTTTCTCCACAGCCAGCCTATTTCATCCTCAGTGATCCACTCTGTGCCAGCTGCAAAACAAGCAATGGCAGTTTAAATAATAAACTGATAACATGTTTTTCAGGACAGACTTATCTGTAGATGATTTTCTCAATATGTTGTTTGGTTTTAAAATAAAGGAGCAATAAGATTTCCACAAAATATTCCAAAGCACGTTTCACTTTATTTGAATACCAAACCTGAAAAATATTCTGTTTACTTGGAAAATTACAACATAATAACATAATAGCAGTTAATTAATTGATGCAGCTCAACTTTCAAAGACGAGAATGGAAATCTGGAACGAATATTGAGCACTGGTCCACACAAACATTACGTCACAGTTAGCAATGAACTCACTCGTCCACAGATGTGGCTACTTGTGTAAATCCTTATAAAGAAAACAACAGCAAATTAAACAAACAAACGTGGTGAACGGTGACCTGGTGGGCAATGCCCCAATGCCAACTTTTATCTTCTGACTGTGTGTGTTCATGTAAAAGAAGCAAGAGTTTCCAGTCTCCCTCAGCATTAGACCGGCTTTGATCCACCGATATGCTGAATTCTTTTCACAGCACTGATGGCCTTCTACACCCTTGCTTTTGCTCTTTTTGCTTAGTTTCTCCTCCACTGTCAGCCTCTGTCAGGTTCTCAATAATTTAGGAGCCAAGTTTGTAATATTTTCCAACTAGCTTGCAGAGAAGATGTTTAAGTTTCTCTGCACATACACACAGATAAAGCGATCAATGCTTCTGGTACATGTTTTTATTAAACCCGAAAGTCAGAAAAATGGGATTTTACGGGTTTTAGCAGAAAACAAAAGGTGAATTTGCATTAAATTTGCAAACGGTTCATTTACACAGCTCGCAATAAATTACCAGTAACACTACTTTAAACGAATGCGCAGAGCGGCACCATTTATGTGCAAATTTCTCTGAGGCTATTAAAGCAATACATTTGCCAAAAACAGAAACAAGTGTGCCTAAGCAAAATGTCCCACCACCCCATTAATCTTACTTATCATCAGTAGACAGATGACTGTGGCGAAGTGTCGAATGGTGATAATGTAGAAGAAGAATTCATGAACTCCTACAATGCATCACTTGCAAGCAAAGTCCTGTACAGCAGCTCTGCAATCAAAACTTTACACTGTGCTGAAAGAGCAGATTCTGTGCAATTCATTAAATATGTGTTCCTCTTAGAGCATCGTACTTTTAATGCGTAACGTGCAGTATTTCTTCGCTGCAAAGCAGAATTCATAGAATTACATAACTGCACATCTAGTTTGAGATGTGATTTTGTCGATTTTATTAGCATCAACTAAACAACGGACAACAATTTCAGCTCAGGGAAGTGTAAATTCTCATGATTGCCACTATAATTTACCATGACTTATAGACAAGAAAAAGCAGTCATGGAACAACTTTTAGCCCTAGTGTTGTCAGAGTGCCAGTTTCAATTAAACTGAATGCCCAAGTGGTCCCGTTATGTAAGCTTTAGGACAGATTTCGGAAGGCATCATGGGCGCTCGCTGCCAGACAAGCTGTCCGCACAGTTGGGTGGAACTTCCAGAAATCCAAATCAAATAACTTAATCTTTTCTCCCCCTGCTTGTCTTGTTCCCATTAGGAGCCCTGACTCTAAGCAGCAGCCATGTGAGAGGAGCTGTCAGCGAGCAGAGGATGCCCACGTCCAGCTAAAACAGAACA
>VOQJ01019826.1:21539-39659 GCA_015052665.1 Apistogramma diplotaenia
CTCCTTCTTCCCCCACCCTCCTGCTCCCTTCCCTTCTTCCCACATGAGGACAAGAAGATGACTATCTCCAGCCGGCAGTCCTTCAATGTCCTGACGGTCATCTTCCTCCTGCTGTCCACTGCAGGTCTGTGAATTTCAGACCAAGCCTGTTTTTGAGTCTGCCTTTCTGGCCCTCTTTTTTTCTGAGCCTACAGACTCTCATATCAGAGTTTCAGGTGGTGGTTCTCCTATTACTCACACTAAAGCTGGTTTTGGATGCCCCAAAAATATATAGGTCTCAGTCCTTTGCTAGTTGAGCCACTATAGTGTTATAAACTGAATAGAGGGAGCAAGCCAAGAAAATCAAAGTTTTACAGACAGAAAGATGGATGTTTACATGTGATGGCCAGAAGCTGAGTCAGACACATTTAACATTAGGGTGCTTTCAAACATTTACTGCCAAAAACTTACTTTTATTTGGCAGGAAACACTCTGAACCTTAGGCTGCTCTTTAAATGAGGCCATGCAGTGTAAACTGTGAAGAGAGCACATTATAACCCCAGAAGCTACAAAGAAGAAGAACCCAGCCAACATACAGTATATCTTTTAGATATGAAGCACACAATATGCAGAAGAAAAAAAAATGCAGACTCAAGTTTGAAAATGACAAAACAGGGTGAGGAGGAGGAGGATGAAGAGCGAAAGCGAGAAATCGGCACTACAGCTGGCAGGAGCAAGCAGCAGGTTGAAAACTCATAACAATCAAAAGAGTGAGGAGAGTGTTATTTATGTTAATGCCCTCCTCACTCAACACCTATCTTTGGTTTGAAAATGGCATTTCCAGGAATGTGCGTCAAACCCAAAGATCGATGATTACAACTACAAGGCAAACTGCGTCTGCAGGAACACTATTCATGCTGTGTGCCAGGAATGAGGAATAATATCCTATTTTTCTTGGTTTAGGCAGTAATGCAAAATGAAATACAAATCTTAACAATCTCCACAATTCATTTCTGATTCGACACAATGTGAAGTCATTATGTCGCATATACTGTATGTGTAGGATTTGTGTATAAAAAGCACATAAATCTGTTGTACTTAACACTAAAGTCTATACAACAGAATCACTTTAAAGTGATTCTGGATTCCGGATTTAGTGAGTGATGCTCACCACATGATCCTGATGGGCAAGCAGCAATTTTTAATTTTTAAAACTGGGTCGATTGATATTATTAATCATGCTTATATTTGTTGAGTACAAATTTTAAAGATGTTCAAAGCTGTGTTTTGTATCTTTGAGCAAGAAGAGGCAGAAGAGGCCACGCCCTGTCTTGCAATTTTATAAATAGTGATCTATATGCATGCATTCCCCACCTTACTGCCAACCTTCACGGCTTTGTAGATTTGGTTTAACACCGCTGATAAACAGACAGTAAGACAAACAAACCAAAGGCAAAGATAATAACACCAAGAAGATGCGCAGAGCGCAGGATGTGCATATTACATTTACAGCTTACAAAAAAATCCAGTTGAATGAGTTTCTTGTGAGTGAAAATCATTTTGTTTTCTTTGTAGAGGATCACCGAATGAAACATGCCAACCTTTATGTTTCAGAACAAAGACAAACTGCAGATGTGAGCGCAGTTACAAATAAACCGTGATGGGCGAGCACTGACGGATGTTTTTGATGTGTGTTCGCACCACTGAGACAGACACAGAGAGGGAGCGCAGTTTTCAGACCGCAGGTAGTAAACAAAGCGTAGTTCAAGAGCCAAGCAGTTAACTGTATCCTAAATTTCAAAAGGTGTTAATGAAATTAAGCAGGTGGGGTTGTTTACAATGCTATCCTTTCCAAAAGCAGCTGTTGTTCATTTAAGAAGCCAGAGACTTCCCTTGAACTCTTCTAATTCCGGCTGTGCATCATTAGAGAATTTTATACTCCACTTACAATATTGGAGGGCCTCTGCTTCTTTACTACCAGGTTACCAACCCTCAGCTGCTGACCTTCTTCTTTTAAAGGGCAAAAAACACGAGCTGACTGTGGAACGTTTTCATGGATTAACCAACTTGTATTGTCAATGCAAGGGTCAAATGAAGAGCTTTCTTTCACTGCAAGCCATCCTTGACTTTTAATTCTACTGTGTCCTTCAATACTGCTTCATTCTACAGCCTCTACAGCTGAAATTAGCATTGCTGAAGCAAAGATGGCCCGCAAGCTCATTATAACCTGAAAGGGGTCTCTTTCAAATGCTGATCTGCCTTGGCCTGAGATGAGTGAAAGACCTCTATCACACTGCAGCATAAGTGGACCTTCAACTAAATCACAGCAAAAAAACACTTTAACTCACAACACAGCCATATTTCCTGGCTCCACTCATAAAAGGAAACACACGAGAGAAAGATAAATAAGTTCCAATAAAACTAATCTCAATGCACTTCAACGTGGAGTGACATCATTTAATTTGTGATTCTGCTGAGAATTGTGAGCCAAAGCCAAACAGCAGTGATACAAATCGTATCTGCACATAAGTGCCTCAGATTCTCAGGATATTTTAGCAAAGGGCCTATTGTACTATGTGCTGTCACAAACGGGGATTTTCACGTTAAACACACCTGAAGTTTCAAATAATGAAGTCAGCGCAATGTAGAAGTAAACCCAGGTGAGCTCAGGCTTCAGACTGCTCTCAACTGGTCTGAGATGAGTGAAAGACTTCTATCACACCGCATCCAGTAAGTGGGCCTTGAACTAAATCACAGTAAAAAACGTTCTGCTGACAATGCTGCCAGATTTGTGGGCTTCATTGATGAAAGGGAAAAAAAACACAAGAGAAGGATCACTTCTCATGAAGTGGCATCGTTTAATTTATGCTTTGATTCAGAATTACCAACCAAAATGATACAGAGTTAAAGGACCGGCAAAAAGCACACACAGAGCCATTAATAAGATTAAAATCTCATTAGTGCATCTGCAAAAACTGCAGACTGCCATATTTAAAGAGAACCTACTGTGGTTTTCCTTATCTTGAATCACACTCCTTTCACATGAAACGTGAGCACAGTTTCAAATAATGAGGTGAGAAAATGCACTAATGATTCTTTAAACATTTGTTGTCGCTGTTGGTTTTTTTCCCCCCAATTGTTTACAAGGGACAGCTAATCAGAAGTGGCTTAAAAGGAGTGCTGTGACTATTAACAAAGTTCAAATCCATGGTTTCAAAGGATGAACTGAGGTGCTGCACCAAGTCCTTCATTCAGTGCATTAATGTATATTTGTCACTGTTGTGGCTTCCAGTGCTCACGGGCATTTGAATAACTTAGTTTTTATTTATTATTTTAGGTCATAGGTTGTTTTAGGTATGAAGCAAACAGTTGTCGTTAACACTATGTCATCTTTATAAGTTTGTGATTCTTGTGATTGTATGTGCAGATCCTCAGTGGTTGCCAAAATCCAAAACCAAACACATTATTGTTTTCCCCCCACAAGACAGCATGGATGCACAGATTCATTTTCCCCTAAAGCTGCAGGGACTTGTAAGCAGAGTTGCAGCTGAATGCTAATAAGCCAGAGGACCACTGCTTTTTAATGAACTGACTGTTTCCACCTGGGTGACTTTGTCTGCCAAGTAGTTACAGTTTTCAGGCTTTGATGAATTCCTGTTCAGATTTCTTTCTCTTTTTTTGTCATATTTCACATATGACTTTAAAAAAAAAAGGTGCCTTTCAACATAGTCCTGACTTCATGTTAGCGTTAGGGTTAGGTGCAAGATTAGATAGCAATATTTAAATCCATGCAGTGACAAAACTCACTACATATGTTTTACATATATGTAAACATATTTGTTTTCCACAGAAAAGGACCCTTATGTTTGTATTATGCTTGACTGCTATCAATGATTTCCAGTATACCTGAGCATAGCTTTTAGAGATAGAGCTCTTGTATTGAACTGGGGCACTGGTGCTGTATTAAAGTGATGCACTGTAATTGCATGTGCCACCATACATCAGTCTGTTCTGTGGAACAAGTAGCTCAGCGGAGAGAGATGGTGACCATGGAGTTGTGTGACCATTAAAAAAATGCCCCTGCCCCTCTTTGGAAGTGTTTTGGGTTTAGTCACGATGATGAAAGTGAGATTCAACTGTGCCTTAATAACATTGTGGCTAAAGATGAGAAACCAAGCGGCAAGTCTGCCACCACCTACACATTATCTCGTTCACCCACTGATGTGTCAGCATCCACTACTGCAACAAGTGCCGTTAGGTTCTTTTCCAAGATCCCTGGAATTCCATAAATTCCAGCTCAGCTCATGCACATGTAAACTTTTGTGAAATGTCAGGATGGTGTGACAATAAAAGAAAATAAGATACCATCCTCTGGTTTGAATGATAAGCTAATCAGTTTAATATTCTCTGTGTTTTGGGGGTTGCTGTGTTCCTTCAAGAAAATAAATGACTGATTTTGCCATCATGGGCCTGCATGCATAATGCAATATTTACTCTGATTATTCTTGCAAATACACCGTGCTTTCTGTTCCTTGTCCTACACCAAAATTAATAAATGAATTCAAACCAGCCATGTATTTTCAGAGGCAACAAGCATTCTCTATTATGTTTTTGCATTTTGGCTGTTGTGGGTTGAAAGGTGCTTCCTTGAGAGCTGTTGTCATTTTCAGAACTCGGGAGATAAACACAAATGGTGCCTCAAAGGTCACGAGCTACATTTCTTTTTGCATGTGTGTCTCTTGAATATTACATCTACAGTTTCTTTTTTTTCCCTTTCCCACTTCTGCAGCCCTCTCAGCTCATTACCGAGTGTGTGAACCCTACTCTGACCACAAAGGGCGGTACCACTTTGGCTTTCACTGCCCGCGCCTCTCAGACAACAAGACCTATATGTTCTGCTGCCACCACAACAACACCGCCTTCAAGTACTGCTGCAACGAGACCGAGTTCCAGCTGGTCATGCAGGTCAACCTCACCACCACCTCTGATGGTTATGCACACAAGTGAGTAATAATCCCTTTACACTATGCATGTCCTCTGACAAAAATGTGCTGTTTTTTATTTTCCTTTTGCTTGTTTCTGAAAAATTATATTAAAAAGGATCCCCAGGCATGCAGGGTTACTCAAACCCAAAGCTTTAACAGTGCCCAGCTTAACAAAGTCCATGTCAGGTGTTGGGAGCAATGACATATTGTTGAGAAGTGGGCTGCACAAGACACATATGGACAAAGAATTAGTATATGAAGTTTTATAAATGCATATATTTTTAACCGTTTGTTTCTGGCCCTTGTTTTAGGTGCTTGTGTGTTATCATTATCAGTTCTCCTTTGTCTTGCTATTAGCATAGTTTACCAAATGGTCAATAGGGACATATGGTAGCAGTGAAAGTGGACATTAATTAATAGCCCTGTCCAGCAGAATGTTAGGTGAGTTAGGCTAAGAGGGTCTCAAAAATAATTTTAAATATCATTTTATTAAAAAAAATATTTAAAACCTATTTTGATTCCAATACTCCTTAAACATGAAATGCAGGAATACATATAGAATAGAATAGAAAAGACAGCCTTTGTTGTCATTTTACAGATATATAATGAGATTGGAGGATACATACTGTAGATGCATACATATACTGTAGATACATTTACTGCACTAACTCAGCATTGGGCCAAGATTTACACTAAATACTAGTCAATTTTTTCTTGGCTCATGATGGAATTTTCCACCACTCAGGAAGCTATTTTCCGAAGCCCTGTTCAGTAGTTGTGCTAAGATACAAACAAACAAGACCAGAAGCTAACCTCCTTGTCACAGACAATTAGGGAAAAACTGGTTGTGCTGAATCTCGGCGAGCTTGGAGAGCTTTATTTGAGCTGCTACAGTGACAGACGAATTTACCTCAGATCTTATAAAAACAGCTTGTTTTGGTCTCCAGAGTTTCTTGACAGTTATCGTACGCACTGACACCATTTACTTCTTGCTCACAGAGCTTGTTGACACTGACCTACACCTAAAGAAGTATTCAGTGCCACCACAGAGGAAAGCGGCTGCTCAAAGCGGTTCATTTGTTTTGAGCATGACTTCCCCACATGATACAGAAGCTTGCAAAGGCAGGTGTTAAGTGCTGGCTATTATGTCATGCTGTAGTATCCTAGACTGGATTACAGTAAAAGTCTAGGTAAGATTGTAGAGCCGTATCAGAGTGGTATTATTAACAGTACACTACACATGCCGAGATACAGTATGACAGATTTTTCACAGAGGACAAACTAACTTAAAGACATGCACACTGCATGCAGGATAAGCAGATTTAAACTGAGTGAAGGACACAGAAAACTGTGCCTCTTCTTCTGTGGGAGCACCCAGTGGGAGGCTTGGGTGACAAAACCACAGCTCTTTGTACTAATGCCCTCCCAGCATGCCTCTGTCTCAAATGGTACACACTGCCCTGCAGCAGGTCATGATATTTCATTTTTAGTGTCAGATGGCCTGTTGGGTCTCTCTTTTATCTCGACTCAGTGGCCAATAAGACCGGAGGCTTGATATTTACTGCTGGCCAAGCGAGTTAAACTGGCCATAATTTTGCTCTCTTTTTACACTTCATGGTGAAAACGGGATTATAGTTCAAGATTTACTGCAGTTTGAGGTAAAACGAAAGGCATTTTGACTCAGACCGTTTCACTATTATGTGCAATGTTGTATGCCGCCGTCAATAAAGTTACATAGCAGCTGAAATAGTGTTGAACTGAAATGGAGGAGTCGTCTGAGAATAAATGTTCATGAAATTAACATGAAAATATAAAATATATGATAGATAAACAAAATTATAGCAGGTGACTGACATGGATTTGTCTGTCGTGGCGTTCATTCAAGCAGCTCAGATGTTTTCAAAGCAATTTATCCAGACAAACCTCCCTCAGGCGACATCGTTTCCAGACAGGAGTGGATCCAGTCGATTTACTGAATTACCACTTGAATATCATTTTTTCCAGGGGCTTTAATCAGTGAAGTCACACTAATTGGATATTAAGGCAAAACTAACAGAATGGTTTCACGTCAAATAAATCTCTATATTGAAGTAATGTCTTGTGTCATCTCATAAACATGTGTAACATTTCCCCCCGACGTGCCCTGAGTATTTAACCAGCAATGCAACACCATAAGATAATTTTAAAATTTCTATATATTTTTTTAAAATTCTGCTTCCCCGACCACTCAGGAAGCTATTTTCTGAAGCCCTTTCTGCTCATTCACCTTGTTATACTTTATGGATGTGGGTGGACTAAAACAAAGTTCAAATGTGCCCCACATAAATCCAGCTGGATCATGTAACACATGAAGAAAATTTATGAGAGGTGGAAAATGAGAGCACTGATTTTTAGAAAAGCTATGTAGGAGCCAAAACAAGATGTATTAAAGTCTCCTGTGCTAATGAAATTCTTTGTCCAATTTAGGAAGCAGTGTATAAGAGGCAGTAAATGGAACAGATGGAGGGTTTTTTTTTCAAAAATATTTAATTTTTAACTAGTTTTATCAAGGGAGGACTTGATGAAAGCTTTGGTCTTGCCACATAAACAGCAAATATTCACACCTGGCAGACGGTGTCGTTCAGGATCTGAGTGCAGCATGAGGGTAACTGGATCATAGTTCTGAAAGTGTTTATCATCACCCTTTTCAGATCGCCCAGTATTAATTCTCCCAGTCTCTCTCTCTTAGTAATTATACAGCCCTGGTCGGTGTGTGGATCTACGGCTTCTTCGTAATGGTGCTGCTGGCTCTGGACTTTCTCTACTACTCAGCCATAAACTACGAGCTGTGCCGGATCTACCTGGAGAAATGGGGTCTGGGGGGACGCTGGCTGAAGAAGGCTCGGAGTCAGTGGCACAGGTCCATGCCAGAGGAGAGCGAAGCCCAGGCTCAAGCCCAGCCCATGGTCCCCAGCCACTTTCAGCCCAGACACAGCCTCAGAGGGGAGAGCCACAGCCCTGCGCTCCTTCCCTACAACACATCCACCGCATGGTAGGTCACTGCCTCTCACATGACAACTGTCAACCTCCCGTTTGGGACAAACATCTGCTGGAAAAGCACTTATAACTTTGAGAACATGCACATAGCAAACCACAAACCAGCCCTGTGGCCGCCTGTGATATGTTAACTTCCTCTACACAATGATGGTGGCTTCAAAATGATATAACGTTGCCATCCCATCAACACAAAGCCCACCAGATAGATACATTCCTGCAACCACTAACTACCCATCCAAATCACCGAATTCAGGTGTTCCAGTCACTTCCATGGCCACAGGTTTATAAAATCAAGCACCTCAGCATGCAGACTGTTCCTTCAATCATTTGTAGCATGGTACTGTGATAGGAGGCCACCTGTGCAACAGGTCCAGTCATGAAATTTCCTCACTACTAAATATTCCACAGTAAATTCTTAGTGGAATTATAACAAAGTGGAAGAGATTTGGAGGACAGCAACTCAGCCACAAAGTGGTGGGCCGAGTAAAATCACAGAGAGGGGTCAAGATGCAGAGGTTCATAGTGCACAGAGGTCTCCAACTTTCTGCAGTCAATTGCTACAGACCTCACGTGGCCTTCAGATTAGCTCAAGAACAGTGTGTAGAGACCTTCATGGAATGGGTTTCCATAGCTGAGCTGCTGCATCCAAGCCACTCTAGAGCAGTGGACACGTGTTCCCTGGAGTGACAAATCACGCTTCTTCATCTGGCAATCCGATGGAAGAGGCTGAGTGAGTTTGGTGTGGAAGAACTTCACTGGCCTGAGTCCTGACCTCAACCCAATAGAATACCTTGGGGATTGTCCTTCTCATCCTACATCAGTGCCTGACCTCACAAATGCACTCCTGGAAGAATGTTCAAAAAGTCCCATAAACACACTCTAAACCTTGTGGAAAGCCATCCCAGAAGAGTTGAAGCTGTTATAGCTGCAAAGGGTGAACTGAAATCTTATTAAACTCTATGGATTAAGAATTGGATGTCACTCAAATTCAGATGCATCAAAAGACAAATGAGCAAATACTTTTGGCAATATACTTTATAGTATTTTTTTCACATCTGCTAAAATTTTATATTTCCATCACTGCAAAGTTTAGAAAGAGTGACACCCCGATTTGATGCCATCCATTAGGAAGTGTTACATAACCATGTGTTACTGTACAAAATAACTTGTTCTGCTCTGCTCTGATCAGTACATTTCCTGTAGAGATCCTCTTGCTGCTTGACAAGAAACATTAAATGTTCAGAGGAAACAAAATCAGCCATCCCTTTAAGAACATTTGTTTCGTTCAGTGCATTTTAGCGCACTTTCTCTGTCTCTCATTTGCTTGTCTACGTGTTCTTCTTTGTACTCACTGTTTTGCTATTTAGAGAGCAACATGGCAGGGAAACTGTGTGTGCAGTGGGAGAAATTAGAGCATTTTTAGCATACTTCCCCAAAGCCAACAGCAAGGAAGTTCAAACATTCACGATTCTAATTTCCTAGTAGAGTTGCTTGTTCAGGGGACAGTGCAAACACAGAGATATAGATAGCACTCTCATGATTAGATCCAACTAGGGGAATTACTAACTGTTAGTCCACTTAAAACCACAGCTGCTCAGACTTTAACAGAACTTTTCGAACGCCACCCTTCTGCCCACTGATGGATACTTTTCTGCAAAGCATCTGAGCTGCATGCATCCTTCATCTCAAAATAGCTGCATTTGGTCTCAACATCAACCTTTATTTAGGAGAAATTTGGTATCTTGGTTTTAAGTCTGACCAACTCATTAGGGAGCAATCATTATTAATGAATAGAAAAGAACAGGATAATGTGAGAGCTGCGGTGCCCGCCTGGGGCCCACAGCTCATATTTAACTCGAATGAGTCGCATTAGAAATCATTTGTGGAGTTTCTGCGGCAAAACACCATCTGCTCAGCGTTCAGCCTATCTTTTTTATTACAGCTGAGAGCAGTCACAGGTGTCTCTCGGTGTGTTGGGCTGCATGTGACTGTTGTTAGAACATACAAGCTGATTTATGATGCCAGGAGTGACCCATAACACGCTGTAGCTGCAGGGAAGTTTTCTTCTTTTGCTAGACATTGTTTAAACTTTCAGAATATAGCTACACAATCGCAGACCACAGCCTGAACAACTGTACATTTTTGTGCAGTCAATTTTTCATCCGGTTCTCTGTCTCCAGACACTGTGCACCCTGTCTCTCTCTTATTGTGGCTCATTCTCTTCCTAGAGGTAGACATCTCTCTCGGGTCATGATAATTTAATGTGGGCAGAGTTTTGACAAATGGCTTTAAGAACCACTGTGGACTGTAGAAGCCATAGATAGAAGAGCTGAGATGCTGCAGAGGGATCCTGGGGCTGCTCTGCTGGTATAAACGTGGTTAACTAAGACTGAACATATCCGTGGAGCCTCCTCATTAGACATGAAGTCAGTTCAGTATGATAGGACTCATCAATCCTTGACTGGTGAGGCTGACCTGTACTGGCAAGAATCCAGCATTAAGCTAGAGGAAGTCGATTTAACAAAGGTGTTTGAAATAGCAGCAAACTGCTCATTAACTAAGTGGGCTCAGAAAATGAGAGCATGCAAAGATCATGGTAATTCATTGTGATGACTAATGGGAACTGCTCTAGGACTGATAGTGTTTTGGTATCATCTTTTCTAGCATCTCTATCTAAATAAAAAGAGTAAAAATGCAACTGTATTTTTTTATAAACAGGACAAAAATTTACCCAGAGCTAAATATGTTCTTGCATAATCATTCACATCAATAATAAAGGGACAGATGCTGGGAGCTAAATTCAGTCACCAGCAGTTTCTGGGGCAGGATCAGAATAGCCTTGTTGCAGTTTCACACAGTGAAACACTTCTGAGAATCCAGATAATGCTTGTACTTTTTTCTAAATATGTTAAGAAACTGTAATGGGTGATTCTGTGTGCGTATCACAGTTGATGTTGCCCACACAGTGCGTCATTACATGGGTTTTATTTGTGGGGGTTTATATCTTTATCCTCAGAGAGGATGCAGAGTAATGGCTCAGAAAACTGGGCTCACTTAGTTGGACATCTGTTGGCCAAGTATAAACAAACAGAGATGGGGTCAAGTCCCACACCAGGCCCAACAGCGTCTAAAAACAACCCAGTCGCCCAGCAACTATGGAATCCAGCACAAATGGTAACCAATGCAGCAAAGCAGTCCTGATGGCAGGTCGAGTCTCCACTTGCACAGAGAAAGCGCAGCTTTGCACTCAGCGTGTGGGAATCCTGCTTACCACGTTGCACGTAAGCAGGCTGGTATGTGCTGGTGCAGATCTGCTCGGGGTTCAGTGTGGGCGGCCTGAGAAACGTCTATTACCTTCCCCCAGTGGGTGCCCTTTATTAAAATCTCATATTCGCGTATTCACTTCAGTTTGAATAAATAAAGGAAACTTAACTGTCTCTTTAGTCACCAAATGATGTATGATCCAGGTGAGAGAAAAATGATCAGCCTGCAAAGTACAGTATGTATTATCTTTACTTTATAAGGAGGACACATTGTTTCTTTTCAAGCAGATGGGTGTTTTCTCACAGGGTAACATTCACTCAGAGGAAATTTAAAAAAAAAATATTTGTGCTCAGGTGAAAAGGAACAAATACAAAAGATTCCTAAATAGTCAACTAGTTAATCTTTATAGACTAATTGTCACAATAATCAAATATATCAGCTGTAATTGCAAAGGACAAAGCTTAAATTATCTTAGCAGATCATCACTCGGAGCTGAGCAAAAATAGCTAAACCTAACAAATATCTGAAATGTCGCTGCAGCACAGATAATCTCTATTGGAAAGGGAATCATCAACAACTTTAGCACCACTTTATTTAATCAAAAAAAAAGTGATTATGACACCATTTACTCATATTTTGGGCAGAGAAACATTTTCTCCCATTTCCTTTCTTTATGCTTGGTTACGCTATGAAGGTGCAGACATATATTTACCATAAGGATGTGATTTCAAGGAGTGGTAGTGATTTTTCCATTTAGCTCTCAGCAAAATAACAAATCTTTAAGCATCCAGTTTAAAATGCCTTCGCGTGAACGCATCCTGGGTGACGTAGGTGAAGTAGCAGTTGAGCTCATATGACCAGGATGTGGTAGCACAAAAACTACTGGGAACCCATTAAGATATCACATTGCCACAGAAAAAAAAATGTGGCATCACTCATCTTAGCAGGGCTTTCATGCAGCCCTTTAAAGCACTAAAACCTTCCTGGAAGTTCAGCAGCACTGGTTGTCCACCCATGGCTATTAGGACATTAAAGGTTTGGCTGGGTTCCCAGTATCTGCACATCCCCCTTTGCCTACTTGTCCACCTCTTTGCAATTAGTGGTACTGAGAAGCAGCATCATGACACAGGAAGGCAGATTTAAAGGAACAGGCTGTGAGAATCTCCTACATCATCACTCATTTTACATTCCTTGTGTAGTGTGCCCGCTTTGACATTCCCCGTCTCATAACTGGAACAAATCTGATTTTCTTCTGTCATTCAGTTGGGCTTTTTCCTGCATATATTAATTGAATTCTGTTTGCTTACCCTGCAAAAATATGTGTTTAAGCTTGTTTAAAAAAAGGCTGCTCCTTTGCTCATGTTTGGTGGTAAAATTTAAAATTCACAACTCAACTTTGGTTAATATATGCTCAGCATCAGTGAGAAGTTATAGATGAAAGTAAGAGAAATCAGATGTTGGGCAACATCAAATGACACCACTTCACATCAAACGGAACACGTCACAGATTCCCTTGGTGGCCGATGAATCACTTGGCACCAACTTAGAGCAGCAGCACCTCACGCCAGCAACCACCCACTCACTCAAGGCTGGTAGCTTACTGGGCCAGCTGAGCTTAGCCACGGGTAGAGCGATCTAGGTGAGGAGGCATCTGTCAGCATATTCAACATATACTTGACTCATCGGCCATCTCAACACAGCCTCTTACAGTAAGCCATCAGTGACTCAGCATTACAGACCAGTCTAGTAAATGCCACCTCCATCACTCAAGCAGTCTGTCAGTTACATCGGATTGGTCAGAGGTAGCCATGCCCATCACCTGCACCTAAACATCTGCTGTGCTGCCTGCAGAGGACGCTCAGCTAGACACAGAAGGCTGACACAGAATTTCACATTTTCTTATGTTTTTTCTCTGTCGGTGTGATCAAAGCCTACCTCTGTCTCCTGCATATTCACGTCCATCTTTGAACTCACTGGCTCGTTTTTGCGAGGTAATAATGCAATTGTACTTTATGAAATTATTCCTGGCCTGTCTGTCCACAGAGCGGCACGCCAAGACATTGTCCAATTAAAGCAACGCACTCCATGTGGTGTGAGTTAATTAACATCATAGATGCTACAAAGACAGCCAGGCACAGAGACAGTTCTGTTCTAAAGGGAAAGAGGAGAAGAGTGGGTTTTAGCTCTTTGAAAGTTGTGCAATGACTTCTGGCAGTGCCAAAGGCAAGTGGGGCTGGTGCAACATTCTGTGTTTATTTTTGTGCTGTGTTTGTGATCTTTTATTAGATGTGTTTTCACACGTTTACTTTGCATTTTCTCTAAAGTGCAGCAAAATATTTTTCAAGAACCAAAAAAGCACTCTGTGTGACTGCTGATAAAATAATATTTCTGTGTCCTTACAAGGATGGAAGGTAAATCACTGCTAAGGTGTGGAAAGTGGAAACTTTTATTTTCCCATTAAAGTGTGGTTCTATTGTTTGGGCAGCAGAAATGACTTCAGTTGGTGGATGTGATTCATAGAGCTGTGGTGGGCTTAGAGTCTTAACAAGAATTACGGACTTGTTAAAATATTCCTGTGAAGCTGGCTGCTTTTTGAAAAGCAAAGCTGGCCCATTTTATTAGTTTTTGTGTTTTCTGGCCTTGAGCTCATTTTCAAGCCAATATGCTGTTATATAAAGATCAGTGTGGACCATGAAACACAGAGCACACACACTGAGGCAATTTTTTGCCATGAAGCTAAAAGTATTAAGTGTTGAGTCTGAGTCTTTGTTGTCCAGGATCCTGCCAGTTTTTTCCCAAACAACTTTTGTGGCTACTCTGGACTTTGATGATACAGACATGTTCACTCGCGGCTATACAATGGCTTTTTGGAGAGGGTGAAGCAACATGTCCACAATTTATCAACCATTTCCATTCTGTGCACTCTGTTTCTTTGAGCTCTTTAAAATATTTAGGTATGTTTTTGTATCCTTTGATCCAGTCCAGTCCAGTGGCTTTTTACCTAAAACACAGTCGGTTTAGAGGAGAAATGATTAGCACAAAGGCTGAGATTAACACTGTTGTTGAGCTCTGTCCAGCAGGAGTCTTTTTAAAGGCAAGTAATGGCTTGTTTTCTCCTTTCCCAGAGTAACTGGCTATAGTGGCCCACTTGGGTTGGCTGTGGCTCAGGAGGTAGAGTAGAACGCCTACCAATGGGAAGTTCGGTGGCTTGTGTCTTGGCTTCTCCGGTCACAATGTCGAAGTATCTTTGGGCAAGAGAGCGAACCTTGAGTCGGAAATGTGAAGCCAATGAAAAATTGCCTTCAAACCTGCATTTTTTTCTTGTAATGTTGCCAGAATGGTTATGGAGAACTGTATGGGAAAATGACCCCTGGCTAACTGAACTGATATAACACTTCTTTATCAATTCATGGTGTTAGTTTTAACTTTGTATTCTTGTATTCTTTTTGTAAATGGTTACATGTAGAGTCTAAAGGAGGATAATGTGGGGTGTGCTTTTGCAGTGGAACCTTGTGCCAGACAAGTCGCTGTCATATGAGTGTGCAGCTTCTCAGCTAGATCTCACATGGTCATCACGTGATATTTCACAAGACCATGTGAGGGTTACAGACTGAACCTCACTAACCTGTGGGTGACGTCACAGTGGCTGGTATGAATTTATTCATATGAAAAGTACAACCAAGCTTTTATTTTTCAGAAGAAATATGAAGCTGCACGCCTGTCAGTTATCCACTAATGTTTGAAACTTTAGGATGAACCCTGAACCTTGATTTTTCATGTGTGTTTTTCTTTTTTCATTTTGGGTAGAATGATGCTGCGAGTGGATGAACTGAAGAGTAGCAACACCTGGTTTCCTTACATGGTACAGAGGAGATGTTCCCCAGTCACCCCTCTCTGGACCGCAAACACAGCATCACTGGTGGGCTAGCCATACTGTAGTAGCTAGAAGTGACTACTGCCCCTTTCTAATGAGCACAAAATACCCACGGACTAACAGAAGCAGGTGAAACAGCTGACGAGAGCCTGCGAAGCCACACAGAGGAATGTATTGCTGCTGCTGCTGCTGCTGCTACAGCAGAGGAGAGATGGAGGCATTTATCTGCTTATACGGTTTAACTGAACCCCTAAAGTGTCTGCCAAGGCCTGGAGTACCCCATACAAATCCAAGCTGAACTGGATAAACTGTACTCGCAAGTGAGAAAACTTGTCTGTTTAAAAAAAAAAGAAAAAAGAAAAGAAAAAAAAGCTTCTTTCTAGATATAAAATGTTTATTAAACTGCTGTGTCACTTTGTGTTCAGTAGCAGTTAGACACAGTTGTGGGTTATCTATTTGGTCATTTATTTATGTGAACTAGTCAGAGAAATACATGAGTGGCTAACAATCTGAATATGTAATGGCTTAGGTTGATGCTGAGCATCTCACTTAGAGTAGAATGTTTTTGTTACCTACTGAATCCTGACAAAATGCCTCTGCAGCCACGTTGAAAGACAAACACCTTGTGTAAAATGTTTTTGGTCTCCTTTCGGCAAAACAAGTAATTTCTTTAAACAGTGTCCGAAAGGGACGTAACGCCATAAAGTGAAACTGCCGAAGCTCTAACATGAGGCTTTTCTCTCTTCACACAAACATTAATGAGGATCAGGGATGCCTGCGCAACAGCCACAGTCTTTATGCTAATTTAAACATATCCTTATCCCTTGGCAGTGAGCCTACAGACCTAACTTAAACTTACTTATAAAATTACCAGTGTGTCACAGTTTTCTATCACATCGCCCACTGACCTATTTGACCTTCCTCATTACTAGGGCTGCCTGAGTTCAGCTTCATTAGCAATATGATGCAAAATAATATCCATTATTATCTTTATATGAAGTCCTCCACATCCCACATTGGTAACAGGTAACTGTAAGTAACTAGCCATAATAGAAAAACTTTCCAAAAGAAATAGCAGTTAAACCCCCTTCACTGCCAGCAATAATGTACAGTAGCCTAACCGAAGGATGACGTGGTGTGTAAAATTCAGGCAGAGCCAGTGAAATGAGCAATGGATAATCACTGAGGTGTATCACATAAATTTTGGCTCACTTTGCATTTGATTGAAGGTGATGTCAGTGAAATGGAGATATAATATTTCTAGATAATGAACTCATTTTTTTGTGTCACCTCTATAAGAAAAAAAGACTTTAATGAGTATCGCTTACTGAGGGAATCTCTTGCACATTTATTTTTACTCTCAGTGTATTTCCAAGTGAAAACTGTCAAATGTCATTTCAAACAATCACCGGTAACGTATTTATTTAAATTCTTTGTTTTATTTAACCCCCAGCTGAAACCAAGGATTTTTTTTGTAGTGAGTATGTGGAAAAAAAGAGAAACTATTATAAAATAGTAAAATGATGGTTGCAGCTAAAGATTTTGTTTAATTATTGGTGAATCTGCCTAATACTCTATCAGAAGATGAATGAATTGCTTGGTTTGTGTTCCAGAAAATTAATCTATCAGTCATATTTAATTATCACAGTGACAAAGAAAAGCAGTAAATCTCACACTTGGAGGATGAAACTAGGGGAACGTTGCTCATGTTTGCTTTCAAAATCAACAAATAACTGATTATTAGAGTGGGGAAAACAAAACTAAAGCTGACTGCTTCACCTCTTATCATTTAGAAAAGTTGTTACACAAAGCTGCTGAGATATACTTTCTCAGCAATCCATACATGCAGTCCTTTGTGTTTGGGGAAAAGCATGCGAAGCAGCTGCTGGTGCCAGTCTTTACATGAGCGACAGTGTGTGAAGACCAGGTGGACAGAAGGTAGGTACAGTAGAGGGGCGGGTGGGAGGAGGGGGGGGTGTCTGTCCCAATCTTGCATCAGCTGCTGAGCCTGTACATGCAGCACTTTGCATGTGCACTCAAAGCTAACAGCACCTACTGTTAATGGTTCAGAGCTGGCTGCCTGACGCAACAGAAATACAAAGAGTGACAAAAGCCAGCAATTAGACTTGTGTCCTGCCTTCATCTTCCATCTCCATGTTTCATGATGTTTAAGTGGAACCTTGACATAACTGTGGTCAAGTGCTATAAGTGGAGCCTGCTAGCGTCATCCTCAGTTATCAGCAATAATATTCAAATTTGTTGAGTTGTTAGAGCAAGTTAATCCCCATTTCAATAGCTAAAGTTTAATTGCGTGTGTGCGTCCCAGCAGGCTTGTGCCATCGCTTTCAGGAGCAGAGAAGCAGGATGAATCCAAGTGAAATAATTGGCCCGGAGATCAGCAGCGGTTCAAAATCACACTCTCTTGCTGTCTCTCTCTCGAGCTGCCTCCCTATTCCCAGAGTGTGAACAGCAGTAGGAAACAGGGCAGGAGAGATTTTTAATTAGTCCCCAATGCTGGAATAATGTGAAATATCAGATACGTAAGAGAACATGTCACTTTCAGGGCTCCATGCTGTGTTTTGACCTGTAATGAGGAACAGGACATTTGTTCTTATCACCAATAATGTAATACAGTAGTCACACCCAGGGAATTTAAAAAGCTTAATTTTGCCTCTGACAAGCAGTAGCAGGGTCAAAAATGGATTCCCTCAAGTGATAAATGAGGGGTCTTTCCTCTGTTTTCTTTTTCTTTTGCCTTTTTTTTAACAACTCAGTTTTGTGATGTTTTCTGTTTTGTTGAAAACAGTCTTGACTCTGGCCTGATGTGATGTGGTACTGTAAATCGTATCAGCTCAACCCTCTTCCCATGTCAAAAATATATATATATGAAATAATATTTACAGTAAAAAAAAAAAAAATCAAAAGATAGGAGTAATGGAAAAAACAAACCTTTACAAAAAACAAGGTTGGTATGGTGACAGT